>JBCFYV010006289.1:0-12117 GCA_039000515.1 Timema cristinae
TAGTAAGGTGAAAGGGAACACCTCTTATTCACTCCATTTCTTATTTGGAACCCTTACATCTTTCCACTCTCCATCTTAACACAGCTCCTGTTATTCTCATACATGCTTTTCACTCTCATTACAAATCCACATTTATTTCTTTATTTTTTAAGAAGATCTCAAGTTTCTATCTTAAATGGTTTCAGAGATATGCATACTTAACAACAAAATTTTTACCCTTGTTTTCACCCCTTAGGATGCTTAGAATAAAAATTTGTAGAATACTTGTTTCTTCAATTTTAATAAAGAGCCCTCAGAACTAATTTCATTTTTCTAGCTTAAGCTGTTTTGGAAAAAGCGTATCTTTTCAACCCCGTTTTTTCACCCCTTTTGGGGTTGAATTTCGCAAAATCCCTTCTTACTGGATGCCTACGGACTGAAAGGGACCTCCGGCAAAATTTTAAGATTCTATGTCCAAGGATTCGTGAGATACAATGATGAGTGAGTCAGTCAAGGCTTTTGTCTTTAAAATATAGATTTGTCTTTGGTCAGATTTCAGATCAGCCATTTCAAACTCTTGTTTTACTTTTTCTTTTCCCGGGCTGTGAAATTTTGTTTGTTATAAGAATGATTAGAATATAAGTGTTATAGTGCAGTTGATACCACCATTTTTATCAATTTCAGGCACATCAACAAAAAACAATAACGTCTGATATGGGGAAAAAATGTTGTTTTGATATATATGCATTTAAATCAATAAAATAGACCATCTTATCATATTTATAAGATAAATTAGGCAATTTAGTGAAAAAAATCAATTTTGTTTGGTTTTGAGTGTATATTATAAAACCTCATAAAACCAAATCTTCCAAAATTTCAATGTCTCTAATTAAGGTTACTTGGAATAGAGCACTAGGCTAAATCATGGTCTAAATTAGGAGGTATAGCCAGCACACTTACCTTGGTGATACTAGAGTAGAAAGTGTTTAGATAAAACACTAAGAGTCTACTCTCTTGACCTGATGAAGTTGTCTGTGACAGTGAAAGCTTGTCCTTACCAATGTCTCTAATTATTAATAAGTATTTCTTTCTACTAAATGCTTAGGCTAGTATATGTTGGAGCCTTATACAAATCATAACACATACAATCTCAATTGTTATGTTCTAAAACACATTAAATTACTTCATTTTAAAAAGAAAATCTTTATCACATCCCAATGAGAGACTTTACAACAAGCTTACAATAGTAAGGTCTTTCTATTCCCCCTTAAAAAAAACTGGGCTTAGCCCTAGAATTACACTATATTGATATCACAGGCTTTTTTTTAAAGGTCTGCATCAGAAAGCTATTACTCCACATGTGATATGTGCCCAGCCCCGATTAGATACTAGACCTGTTAAACTGTAATAGACCTCCCCACACAGATATGCTGTACCTTACAATGGCAACACAAGGCTAAAGTAGGATCATGATAGGAAGAAACTTTAAAACATATTTTTTGTGGTCAACAATAACATTTAAAAGAAATAATCAGTGTTATTTTTAAGATATTGTTGTGATATATCAAAAGAAACAGCTAAAGATCCCACGACTAGACTATAATTATATTGAAAGTGTTTTGAAAATTTTTTGAACTGTTAAAAAATTGTATCTTTTTTAATATGACTGTATGTGTGCATGTTACCTAGGTTAAGCTGAATAATAATAATAATAATAATAATTATTATTATTATTACTATTAATATTATCATCATCATAATTATCATTAACATCATTATTAGCATCTTACTACCCGTTCGAGTTGTACACACTTACGCTAATGTGTAATGGTAGGGTGATTGTGGGAAGAAATGGAGGACCTACAGTTTAACATGGGATCCGAACCACGGTGGAGGCCTGGCATTTCACACATTCATAAGTTGTGATTAAGGCCCTGCCCACCCTCCCTGGCGGCGTGTTGAGCTTTCAGCTCTTAAATAGATGGCGTTGCTAACGTTATACAAACTGGTGGATTCCAGCCATCAGGTTGGCAGAACTACTGGTTTGTTTAAACAATTAGGAGACTGGCGACCACGACCGGTAATCAGTAAAGGCAGCAAGCAAAACTTTTTTCCAAGAATTGAGAGAGATAAGAAGTGTAGTGCCGGACCGTAAAGTGTGTAGGCGACCAAGTTTGACTAAACGTGGGGAGACATAACGTCAAGATACAATCACACTCTCGAGCAGAAAAATTAGGTTATTCATTCCAGTCAGCTAGACGTCCATTAACCTGTAGTACCACTTTTGAATTTAGAACCTTTTGATGCCAAAGTTTAGTACTAGTTTTGTACCATTTTGTACCCGTACCCGTTTTGAGTAATTAGCATATCAAAGTGGTGACTCTAGGTTAATGCAGTTGTACCACTTTTGAATTTTGAACTTTTTTTGATGCCAAAGTTTTGTATCCGTACCCATTTTGAGTAATTAGCATATCAAAGTGGTGACTCAAGGTTATTGCTGTTTTACTACTTTTTAATTTTGAACTTTTTTGATGCCAAAGTTTTGTACTAGTTTTGTACCGTTTTGTACCAGAAAGAAAAAGTATTGTACCCGTACCCGTTTTGAGTAATTAGCATATCAAAGTGCGTACTCCACGTACTCCAGGTAAATGCGGTTGTACCCCTTTTGATTTTGAACTTTTTTGATGCCAAAGTTTTGTAATAGTTTTGTACCGTTTTGTAACACAAATAAGTTTTGTACCCGTACTCATTTTCAGTAATTAGCATATCAAAGTGGTGACTCCAGGTTAATGCTGTTGTACCACTTTTGAATTTTTTGATGCCAAAGTTTTGTACTAGTTTTGTACCGTTTTTGTAACACAAATAAGTTTTGTGTACCCGTACCCATTTTGAGTAATTAGCATATCAAAGTGTCACGTGACTCCAGGTTAATGCTGTTGTACCACTATTGAAATTTTTTCAAATAAATATCTGGTGAGGGTAGTGATAAATAATATTGTACACTTATTTATCAGAGAAAAAAATTTATTTTAAGGTAAAATTAGAGATAACTTATTTTTGAAGTTTTTGTCACTAACTATAATAAATAACCTATACGATTGAGTATGTAGCCTACGATTTTGTCGTACCATTTATTTGAGTTTATTAGTAAGCAGGTAAAATAAAAAATAACTAAAATTTAATGTGCTAAATTTGGCCACTGTGCTTTGGCTAATTTTTAAAATTTAAAGGCTAAGGAGGCAATAACAATATTTTAAAAGCAGTTTCATTTCGAAGACTATAACAATTTTGACTATAAATATATGTTATTTTTATTACTGATATTACCACGTCATACTACCTGTTCATGTTATACGCATATATGATAATCTAATTGGGTGGTAATGAGGAAAGAAGCATTTGAGAGGTTATCTACCAGCATTTTTATTTTGGAAGATGGGGAAACAATTTAGGAAAAACTACCCTCAATAGACTCGACCAGGATTTGCACCCCAGTGCTCCGCTATCAGCAGGCCAATTTAACACTAGTGACACCTTAGACCACTCAGCCACTGAAGTGGGTATCTGTTATTTAATACGGTGTTTACAGTTTTCAAACATCTATAGGATTTACACAATTTTCCAGAAATAAATGTTTTTGGGAATAACTTTTTATCCTATTGGTAGAGTTTAACTTGAGTAATATCTCCATGGTGTCAGCCTGCAAGCAGGCTAACCAATCGAGAGGCTGCCGTATGTTGGCAAAGATAGGGCCAACATTTTCAAGCTGAGGGTGCCATGTGGTTAGCACAACGAGCCCTCCAGACTTACTATCTCAGTTTTCTAGACTGAAGCGCTACTTATTCATTCAATTATCTCCTCATTTGTCCTCACGAGGTTGATTTTGGTTCCGTTTCAGACCCACTGCTTCACAGACAGAATTAGGGGCACTGGGGATCGAACTTGGGACTTCAGTATCTGAAGCCAGTAAATCTGACCACTATACAACAGAGGCGGTCGGGTATCAAATACTTACTTACTTACTTTATGGCATAGGGAACACAAAAGTTCATTAATTTTAATGGTTTTAAATATATATTTACTTATCATCGGCTTCATGTCGTGGTCAATATTGCTAAAGTGCTATGACTGAGCACTGAGTGCGTAAATTAATCAGCTCAATAACTTGACTAGTTCGATTCCCTGTTAGGTTGAAATTACTTAGTACTAGCGTGATACGAACTCGGCCAAGGCACAAGAGATTTTGAACATACAATAAGTGCGTTACAGAGTGTTAGTAACATTTACTTTCAGCTAAGAGCTTTTCTTTAAAAAAAAAAGTACTTGAAATATCAGAATAATCGCTGCATTGTTATATAGAAGTATTTATTTGTATCTTAATTTTGATATTATTTCTACAGTAAATAAAATAGTATCGCTGCTCATCCATTGTACTTAAATTAGTAGATACAGATAGCCTAAGCGCCAGTAATATGCATACCATTAAAAAAAACTTACCCTTTACTACAAGAAGTTAAATAATCAATTATATCTTTGATTTTCTTTGTGCGCCCTTTCTTCATAAACTGTTATTCACAAGGATATAAAATAATATTTTGGTAAATACTTCTCCACCTCAAAATTTATACAATCCATTGGATTTTGTTCGAAAGCAAAAAGGTCACATATTGTTAATTATATAAAAAGTAATCACCGTGGTACTTATTGTTCGGGATTCGATACATTTCTTCCAAAACGAGCGCACAAACTGCGAGAATGCAACAGGTTCAAATTAAAAGTAATCACATTTAACACGCTAATAAAATAAAATTAACATTTTCACATCTTGACTACCAAAAACTTCGTTCATTAACTTTTGAAAAATAACTTATTCCAAAGTCCAATGAGAGTCAAATCCTAGACCGTAAAATAAAAACTAGTATAAAAATTATACTGAGAACGTCTCCAAATTACATTTAGACCAAACTTTATTTAAAATAACTATGTTTGATATGAGCAGAATGTTTATTTTTATTTATTATAATAGTGGATTAAAAATTCAATGTACAGTAGTTTTCATTTACTTTGAATATTAACACTTATTATTACAACGTGTAGTGCTAAAGAATGAGAAAACTCAAGAAAGAATATAAGATAAGAGTGAAGAATTTTTACATGTTTTACTGTCTCAGTTAAATAAGGGCTTATGTCATAAAACTTTTGTGTATGGAGAAGCATGTGGCTTTTTCTTTGAAAATAATGTATCACTAGAGTAATACTCTCATTGAAGTAAGTAGGGACCAACTATATTTATTCACACAGCAGGAAGACTTTGTGAGTATTTTAGTTACTGAATATATTAAGATGTTTAATTGTTTATATTTAATTACGCAAATTTTCATAATTGGACATTGGCCCTTCTTATCCTAACGTACATGGTATTAATGTTTCTTTGACTCAAGAAGGTCACAGAGATTAGTTTAACCCTCCATTGCCGCCTGCATTCCGATACAGCAGGTTAGCCAACGCTTGCAAAATGATACTAGCTTGTAAATGGGTAATGATCATACTAACGGCACCTATTATCAGCTATGACAACTAGTTGCAGAAGGAAAAGTTGTATTTAAAACCATGTATTTTGACTAGAGAGTCGACTTGGGAGTCGTTAGAGCTCAATATCGTCGTGATTATTGAAGCTAACCCAAATTAAAAAATATGTCTAAAAAGAAAAAGAAATTATTCATTAAATAGTAATGTTATAAACAAACACTCTAGCTTAATTGTACAAAGAAAATAAATAAATCCATTAATAATTTTTGTTTTCCCATTTAAAATGCATTGAAATGGAAACATTTTAATGAAAATATTTCAATAACTATTTTTAGCATGGTTTGAAAATTCCATAAGAATTATGAAATATGCCCCGATATGTTACTAAAATAAATAAAAAACAACAAGGTTGAATTATTAAATATATTTTGTTCTAAATTCTTTTGTTAGAACCGTGCATTTATGGGTAGGCAGGGCCTTAATACACGTCTTGTCAGAGGTGAAGGAAGGGTTTGGTAAATCAAATAAATCTGTGCAGGACCAAGGATTGAACCCCGGACACAGAAGTCTGACATCTTACCCCTAGACCACCAAGTCACCAACTGTATACTAACTTTATTAAATCAACTAGACAAGATATTTATATATTTGCTTACTAAAAATGTCAAGAAATGTGATTTTTCTAGAAATTTGATAGTCAATAAAGTTTAGGAAAATACATGTGATTTGGTCAGGGCTTTGAATAAATTTGACTAACCCTTTAAAATTTTCGACAGAGGGGTTAATTTCAAGCACTTTTCACAAAAAAAAATCCATTCCCAGAATTCAGCATAATTCCCGGTGTGTTCTATCATTTTACACCCTATAGTTGAATACGATTTCCAGTATCAAGAATGATTTAGTTCCTGATCCATATGCATTACAACCTTACTTGATTTTTTTTTACAACATGGAATAAAATGTTTGTCATATAAATTGGAGTAGTTATATTATTGATGTTGCTGCCATTTTGTTTATCTGGTGAAGATATAAATAGATTTATAAAATGTGTTGGTTGTGAATTGTTATTTTAGTTATGTAGCAGTGCCAACACTGGGTATTCATTAGATGGAAAGAAGATCAACTAGAATTTATCTTACACAAATGAATTGCTAGCTGAACAAGGGAAAATTGTCCAAAATAAAAAAAAAAATTCAGGCGAAAGATAAAACTATTTTGCAATCCAGGACTTGTTCCCTATCTGCAGTAAATATAATTTTTAAAGTGAAGTCAAAATAATATTTTACAACACAAGTTTCCTTTAGGCAGTAAACGATGCATGAATTTTCAAATAGTTCAATTTATGTATTTTGTAACATTTTTCCTTTCTGTGGTTCAGCAATACAAATTTGAAAATAATAATAATTTATCTTGTTAAAAGAGTTCCTTGCTCCTTTAATTTCCAGTGAATAGAAGTCCTCCACTAGACAGTAAATTTAATATGTGTTAAGGGTAATTTATAAAATAAAATAAATTACATTACCTCATCACAAGCAAAGCAACGTGGAATATTCAACAAGTCAGCAAAGTGTCTGCCACAGTATACATTACTCTTGTAGAAGAAATATACAAGGTCCACCAACAATTCCTGAAATAAACGTATACATGAGAGAAAAGGGAAAGATTAAATGTGTCTTTAGAAAAATAGCACTGGTAGGGAGAAAATCCAATGAGCAGAATTTGAATTACTCAAGAATGAACACAGGGGAGGTTCAAACTCACACCCTTTAAACCCAAAAGTATTATTAATAAGGTATTTTTTGTATTCATCATCAATATCTAGGCCATTACTTTACAAATGATAACACCTAAAATCCCGGTGTGATGATTAATATCACTTTAAAAATTATTTTAAATAGGATATAATTTTTTTTTTGCCATATTTGCTAGCTCCAGAATGGGGACTTAAATAAGAACCATCACAAGGAGGACTCACTCCATCCTTTAAATAAGTATCTAGGTAAATATTTTATTTAGCTTTAGATCAGAAAGCCTTAATTTATTAGTGATATTTAAAACTTTTCTCATAATATCCATGACCAGCCAATTTAATAATATATTCATGATATTCGTGAGAAAAGCTTCTTTTCATGACTTTTCATAAGTTTCATGACTTTTATGACCATTGAACACCTATTATAAAATACCTGTACAAAATAATATGTTTACAGGTATTTTTGATATTCTTTTAATAATCTCCTATAAATATGTAATTACTACAGTTACTAAATGAGGTATAATAAATCTTTTCATATAATTCTACCAAAATAAATCATAAATAACTTTAATGGCATTTTAAAAACACATAAGCGAATTTAAAAGAACAGTTTCTTTGACAATCAAAGCACACATGAAATGTTATCAACACAACTTTATTTTTTCTATATAAATTAAGTAAACAACAGAAAAGTGTAAGTATTTCAGAATGTCCTTAAAGTACTTTTAAAAAAATACATCAGAACTTCGTGACTACTGTAATACTCAAATAATCTTTCACCTTAAATACTTATTTTATAAATGTTAACTGATTACTATACTTAATGAATTTAAAATATTTCTTTGTCATTTATCACTATTGTTTGATATAAAGGATATTATTTAAAACATAAATAATAATAATATAATTGCACCCTATTCTTCATGGAAAAGATGAAAAATAAACAAAATTTTTAGCCTTAGCCTACATAAATTTGTGCTAGTTTTTAAATAATGATTATTAATAATAATTTTAAGGTATTAATAGTTTATGCTCACAGTTGGGCATTTTGTATTTATATCAAAGAGGTATAAAACCACTTATCTGCCCTGTACTCTGCCCTGTCCCTTTTTCAAATACATTTGTCTCTCGAAAAATCAACTTAATGTGGACAGAAATGGTGTTGAGTTATTGATAATGTCGAGTTTTATGAATGAACTTGCATAAGATGCAGGTTTACATGTTATGTTTACTGAATAAGGATGAGATAACAGTACAGTATTGAATGTTAGAGGTACAGTTTGTACTGTACTGTAGTATTGTACGGTACAGTACAATATATTACATGTTAATATAATGGTGTGTATACATAAGTGTGATATATAGAAATGCAGTAGAGTAATGTATATATAATATTAGTATTGATTAAAATAAAATGTTATTGAATTGGAAAACTAGCAAACACAGCTCTTGTAAAAACACCACAGCAAGACTGTTCCACTCAAGTTAGATAAACAAAATGAGGTTATACAGTTGAATGACCTTGGATTTGGATTGTGTGACTGGTCGCCAACAACTGTGTGCACATGCGCATGTCGAGTTTACGAAACTCTACTGTAGTTACAATATGTTTAAGTTTTGTACTAATGTTATATTTTCATGTTTATTAATATTTTTTACTTAGAGTTTAATAAAAAGAGAATTGTTTCTATTCAAAAATGTATGTGTGTTGTTTTGTATACTACCTTTATAATAGTGTAAAGAAAATATATCAAAAGATCAGCATCAGTGAGCAGCAAAAGTGCTGATCGACCCAACCCATATATATATATATATAAAATATACAGTACATATGATATATACTATAAATGTTATAAATTTACTTATGTTGTATATAAACATGTAAGTTTTAACCCTAAAGAAAAGCATACTTTATACTAGAGATGGGCCACTCAAATCTTCGAATCCACCGAATCCTGACAAGTATTTCGAGATTCAAGGATTCGGGTGTTTTAACTGGATTCGATGATCGAAATTTTTCACCTCATAAACAAAGCGTAATATGTTGAATTCAAAAATTACTTAGTTAGGCCTACTTGAAAAGCATAACTTAATCCATAATATTTATTTTTGTCAGACAAAAGAGATAAACATGAATAAAATCTTCTTTAAAAAAAAAAAAAAATTTGTTAGGTGTGGATAAATCTTACGTGCCTAGTACCCTACCCTCCAAACCGTATGGGAAAACTTGACTCGAACCGTTTTGGCACATGCTCATTCTAAAACTTTCACCTCACGAACAATCTTGTAAATATTTTAATAAACACATCAAAACTCTTCAAAAACTGAAAATCAAAACTAGAATTACAAATAAACTCGAAATAAATTAAACAAATAACGGCTTTTTTTAAATAGAAATAAGAACACATTACAGATGATACAAAGTTAGCCGCCATTACACACGATATAAAGTCAGTCGCAATGACGTATATTATGTTTACTCGCCCGAGTGATGATTAAAATAAAGATACTGTTAATTCTTACTGACCAACTGGTTTTAATTATCTACAACTATGTAAAGAACCCCAATTTATTGCATGCCATCCTCAAGTTAGACATTTTTGTTGGGTTTCATGACAAATAAATACTGTCAACAGTCAGACAGCGATAAAACTGTTTATTTATCCCTACCGGCCTACGTATCGTATATTGATTGTTTGTTTAGAATCAATTCAGGTAATTTGATCACTTAGTAAGCTCTCTCGAGTTTTAAGGATCAAATAACGACTTGCTAACCCATTATTTATTTTTAAATTGATTTTAACTTAGGTTTTTATTCTTTTTTTAAAATATGTTATTGAAGTAATTGTGTGAAATATTTAAACGTAGTCCTGCCTTATAAAATGGGAATCAACATATTGTAGTTGAAAAAATGTTCGTGTTTTAAATGGAATGTATTCTCAGAAATCGATATATCGTAAGAATCGAATATATTTGTTTTCTATGCGATAATGGATATAAAAGAAAATAATAATAAAACATACTTAAGCATTATTGAGTTCACTATTTCCAATGTATGTTTAATAATTAATAAGCATGTTGTTTTAGTCTTTATTAAAAATATCCGTTTGTATTTTTATTTTTGCTATTTTAATACAATAAAATATCCTTTAATGATGATTAAAGTTGATCAAAGGATATCTAGGCCTAATCTGTTTATTTCAGATTTTTTTTTAGAAAATTAACCCATTCTAACAACACTTTTAAAAATAACTAAAAGACACTAAAATTTTGATTGATTTGATTACTAAACAATATGAGTCTAGAGTGTTTAATTCGGTGGATTTTAACCTGTATTTTTGTATTTTGCGAGGGGGTGGGGGTTGGGTTGATTAAAATTGAAAGCATGATTGAAATAAACCTTAATCGACAGTTTAGGCCTATATTGTGTAATATAGGTCTATTTGTAAATCATTAAAATTTATAACAATTTGCTAGGATTCGGCTTCGAGAAATAGTGGATTCGACCCATCTCTACTTTATTACCAAAAGCAAACTTTAGTTTGTAGCATGTGATCTCTCACCTTACATGTATGACAAGTGAAGCACTGTGGGTGCCACATTGCATTCTCCCAGCCCTTTCAGCAAATACTGCTACCTCGCCAGAATGCACGGGCTGTGCACACTCCTGGCATTCCAGATGTGCTTCTTCCACAGCCTTTGTGAGATCTACATCTGCGGTCACTCCTTCAAGTCCGGATAGCTTAGACAATCTCTCAGAAGTTTTGCCATGGTGCTGAATAATGTGTGCACTCTTTGGCATTGAATCACTATTAATGGAAATTGAGTGCGAAATATCTACATTAGAAGGATTTCTAATTGTATTTAATGAAGTTTGTTGTAGGTTTGAATTGTTTTCAGGAGTTGTTCCTAAAAACAAGCTACTCCTGCTTGGATTATTTATGGAAGATGTTAATTCATGGGATGAAGGATATGTACAAGAACTATTGGTTTTATTGGATGATTTTCTGAGCAGATATTTCCTTCTGCATCCAATAATGATGAACCTACTGTTTCAGAGGGTTGATGTAAATTGTTTATTTTGCTATTTTGTAGTTTTGGTGTTAAATTTGAAGAATCTCCGTCCATTTGACCACCTTTAATACTCCTCAGCGTATCTGAATTGTTATTCTTACAAGAATCAGAGGAAATGTTAGACATCTGAGAGTTTAATTATATTATTTATAGTTCCAGAAGTAGCAACACTCTGAGGGTATTTTGTAGAAATTATTTGTCCAAAGGCTTGTGAACTATGTTTGTTCGTTAATGGATTTGAAAGATCATCACTGTCATATTTACCCAAATTAGAGGGTGGATCTGTAAGGGTGTTAGGAAAACTAATGTTATCCTTTTCAAAAGCATCGGTTGATTGTTGAAAATTAAGAGGGTTAGTTTTATCCCGTAATAACTGTTCCTTATAAGGAAACTGATTTTTGTAAAGATCGGTAACACTCTTTAAATTTGAGCTATTATTGGATATACGACGATTTAAGTTTTTCACTTATCTGAGCATTTTGATGTGTAACATCAGAAGAAGATGGAACATATTGAGAATGTTGAATAGTCACGAATTCACCATCTTTTGCCATAGAAGATGGCAAGTGAGGAAAGTGTGTCATGTTTCCAGTTTGTTGAGGGATATCTGAAATATGTCCTTTGAATTGATTTTGACTTGAACGTTCCAAAGAATATTCAGCTTTAACAGGTTTCAAATGAGATATAAAGGCACTTGGAGTTTTAAAAACTTAAATTGGAAGTATTCTGAATGAGTGAATCTGGTGGTGGATGAGGAAGATCATCTGAAAGTGGAAGCT
>JBCFYV010006290.1:0-12529 GCA_039000515.1 Timema cristinae
ACTCCAATGTCAGAAGTTGTGCGGTGTTATCGCCTATTAAGGGGTAACTAATCATTCCATCCTGAAATCGTGCCGTTGATTCAACGTTTATATTTACAAATACCAAATAAATTTCAGATAATTCATGTATAATTTAAATATTATTAAATATATATTAGAACCGAACGGGTAGTACGAAGCGATGGTAGATATTATTATTAATTAGAAACTCACGCGTAGTTTACTTGCGTCAATATATAGAAAGCTTGATAGCGTATTTTGAAATATTTAACTGCTTGACATTCATAAGTCTTGTCAAAGGTGAAGGAAGGGTTTGAAAATCGGTACCGGGACCTTGGATTGAACTTCAGACCCCCATAGCACTTGGGATGGAAGTCAATGACCGAGTAATCCTGTACTAATAAATATATCACTTTTTCAATTAGAAATATTATTATTGACTTTGAACATCTCCAAACTAGAAGCCTTTTATTACAGGCGGCCATCACCTGCAAAACGATCTATGTTTTATTTAGTACATGTATAGATCTTTTCTAGAACGAGAGTGGTTTTACCGTTCAACAATTTAGTGCAAGTTTGAATCTTTGTCTCCGGCTACCACATTCGATGAGCTCAAGTGGCCGAGTGTAGAATAACTGTAAATTCGAAGTTATCAAACCGGGCGCTATTAATAATATAGCAGGCGATTAAAACCCTATGTTTAAATTTACATTCAATGAGCTCCAAGTTAATGAGTCTGTAAGGGAGCACAGATGTTTAAATTTAACATTTCTTTTCCTCAATGCTATCGCGTCATCTAACAACCTTCACGGCTCATTACCGGGAGGGAGATTCCCGTGTCCAACAAGTAAAAGACCGGGAGTTAGAGGAGTATAGAGAAGGGGAAGGGAGGCTGTCAGTCAGCCGTCCCCAACTGGAGAGAAAGGTTCACACACTGGCCGGCGCGAGCCACGGAGGGGTCGCATGTTCCCCCTAATAAATAACACCTAAATCCCAGCCAATAATTAATTAGCAAAATCAATTAACAATCATAAATCATCAAGAACCAACATGTCCGGGGTTTGTAGGCGAGGGGGTGGTAGGGGAGGGGAGGTAAGGAGGAGGGGGTGGGAGGAGGAAATGAGGTCAGGGTGTGTGAGGGTGGGGTGAAGGGAATAACGGTAAATCATACGGATGTGGAAATAATGTTAATGAGCATCACAATACTATCTCCCGGTGTGACGTAGTGTGATGACCGACCGGGATAGCTACTCACGTATATTTGAAAAGCATTTATGGAATTATTTAAAAATATTTATTTATTAAAAAACCTAGATCATACCGTTCCCATTGTTGGAAATTAATATTATGTCAAGTAGTTTAATACAATAACAAAAATAAAAATACCTATCATAAAATCTGTCACTACCAGCGTGGTAATTTTAAGTAATACGTAAATATTTATAAATCATGTTTTATAATTATAAATTGTAAAGGGTCAGAAGCGGGGCCCCGTTTATTTTTAAAGACTTTACAAAGCTTTCCACTAAACCGCTGCCCAGAGAGGTGAACTATATCTACTTCTCTTACGTTGAGAAGAGAACGCTGAGACAATATTTAAGCGCCAAGAGTATGCAGGCTTATGTTACTGGATAAGAATTGTCACTATTGTGTGCATGGGTGTTATTTACATTAATAACTTCAATAAAATATGCCAAAAATTAGCAACATCGAATGGTTGGATTTGGCAGAATTGATATTACATTCTCTTTCCTCTTCAATAATTTAAAATTAAGATTGAATGTGAGGTTGATTATCATGTAGGTCCTAATATATTTTCCTCAAATATACAAATAATACTTATTTGTTTAACTTTTTATTCAAAAGGGTTTTAGAACATTATAATATGTTTACATTGTCCATTTACATCATGCATACATACAATATTGTTACCAAACTCTTTCAAAACTATAAGAATGTGTGCGGATTACAGAATACTACCGTTTCCCAATCTCTTTATTCTGACCAAAATCCAATAACTGGTCAAGTGATTTTGTATCAATTCAAAATGTGATAACAAGAAATCTTGGAAGAGGTTGCTCTCCCAAACAAACTTTCTTACTGTGTTTTATAGATTTTTCTTCAAATAAATAGCTATATCAAAATGGCTTCCTCTGAAGTGTTTTACAATATCCACTTACAGTATCTTTAAAATTGTGTAGATTGTGGGCTGGCAGTAAGATCCGTGTCACACTTAATGTAGGAAGTAATTATTGATTGTGTGTAGAAAAAGAGTAAACTCAACTCTAATTACGATTAAAAACAAACTCCAGATATCTGAAAATCACTTCAAATATTTGAGCCATTCAATTGATAACTAAATGTTCCTTCTAGAAGCCAACTCTATTTAGCTTTTAAGGAATTTTAATTTATAAAAAATCAAAGCTAGAACCACTCTAGATAGTTTTTAAGCTAATCAAAATTTCGAAAATTTGCTAGTAGAAGCCTACACCAAATATATTCTAGAGGAATATTAATTTTCAAGTTGCCTGTAGTAGCTCACACCAAATAAATTCAGGTGAATCTAATTTTCAAAAATCATTGCTATGGATGACTACTTCAAATAGTTTTTAGAGTACTCTAATTTTCAAAAATTTCTGGGTGAGAACTAGGTTAGTAACATTTCTGGGAAAGCACATCTGAGCTCCTTTTTTTTTTAATTGACTACACACAAACACCCCCCCCCCCCCACACACACACACACCCTCCTTTATATAATACAAATAGAGTTCTATGAACAATGGAGAATATCTTTACCAGTTAAATAAAAATAGAGTATAACTTTTAATGATTGCTAACCGCGAATAAAGTATCTTATAATACATCCTCTTTATCGTGCTCTTACTTTACATTACGAGAAAGAAAAGCATAAAAAAGTACTACCCACGAAAAGTTAATCATTTCAAATAGCTTAGATAGTCATCCATGGTTTAGAATATGACCGTGGAAGGGCCCTCAGACCAAGCTATTAGTTGAACCCCCTCTCCCAAAGAACTCCAGGAGTCCTATCTTACAGTTTTAAAAACTACGGGACCTACTCTATTGTATTCATACGCAAAGTAGGAAGTTTTGTAACTAGATGTGATGAATAAAACATTGTATAGTTTGTTATTAAAATATTGTTAAAATAAGCTTATGGTTTTATGAATAGAAAAAATAATCAATCAACATGTATTTAAACTTAAAACTATTCTTGTAAGGCCAACTAGTAAGTATTATGATTGGTAGGTTAACCCAAAACTTTGGGAGCTATTGGCATACAACATTTAGTTTGTGTCCCGTGTATAGGCCTACATCAGTAGCGTAATCAGTATTTAAAGTTTGAGATGGCTTGACTACCTAATGAAAGCACTCAAGCCCTTGACACGATATACTTAGGGGTGGTTTAGGGAGGTAGGGATATTTTAAATAATCTTTACATTATAATCTCCGTGGAATTTACCAAATTATATTTGATTTAAAATATCCCATATTGCCCATCATACCATGTTTTTATTGTAGTGTACATTATGGCCAAGAAATCCATTTATTAAAAATACCTACTTATATTCCGAACAGATAGGAAGACTCGGTGATAAAAAAATGTATAGCATATAAAGAATAATCACTTCAACATTTCAAACAGCTTCCAGAGTCATCCAGGGTTTAATATTTTCCCAAGTTGAGCACCCCCACTCCCTCTAAGTTTTCAAAGAAATTCCAGAGTCCCCACCAAAGAACAAAAAATAATATAAGTGAAATGAAATAATATAAATTATTGTAGAAAAACATTGGAATAAAGATTTTCAAATTTACCAAAGAACTAAAGGGACTTACATTTTTTTTAAACGTAGCACAACTTTTAACTAAGTTCTCTCACTAGAAGTTGTTTACGTTATTAATTGTTACGTAGCCAGAAGTTATTATTATTATTATTACTAGCCAGAAGTTATGCGCTAGTTTTTGTATTAGTTTACTTAGTTAGGGTTTTTCGCCTGCCTTTACAATATTTTCTAGCTTACCGGGAAATGTTTTTTCTTGTATCTTGGGTAATTCCATGTAATAGAAATTATTGTAGCATACAAATAATCTTATCTAGGGGGCGTTCAAATATTATACGTAAGAACCTTTGAGGGTGGAGGGGAATTCGAGCTTAACTTATTTTTGCTGGCAAGGGGAAGGAGGGGTCAGACCAATGCTTACGTAAGACAGAGAGAGAGACAAGAATTTAATTACAAGTTTAACAACGTAAGTTTAAATTCCCATTTTGATCATGTTTATTCTGAATTATTTAACACCATTATTTACACCTCTTTGTTAATAACTACCAACAATTTATAAATTGCATAAACAATAATGTTTTTTTTCCTGTGAACAGTTAACAGGATAAGTCGACAATTAACACGTAAGCAAGAGAGGGGGGTCAAGTGCTAGCTTTTGTTCGCTTACAATGGGGGCAGGGTGTCCAAAATTGCTAAAAATGTGCTTACGTAATACCCGAACACCCTCTATTCTATATCAGTAAATTCGAATCAATGAGTGTACTATTTATAAAATTAATGTAAGTATGTAATTATAAGTACAATATAATATAATACGTACTTTTCTAAGGTTCTGACATTGGAGAGGAAGGTTGGGAAGTCTAGCCAGGAAGATTGGGTTACGTTACCAGTTTAATAGTGTCCTGACCTGGTAACCAAATCTAAATCACATTTTTTATAGTTTTGATTTTCCATTAATAAATAAGCACACTTTCTATTTTGATATCCAAACCGACGTGTTGAAAGGCCTTAAGATATATATTTTTTTAATTCAGACCAATTTCATAAGTGTGTCTAATAAAATGGATTAGTGCCTAATGTCTTGGAAATGTATAATAAAACAGTGTAAAAACATTGTACAATAATGTAAAGTAAGTGATACTGAAGGAAGACAACCTGAAAGGAGAGTTAGGTTAGGCCTAAATAGAAAAACACACTTCTCTCTTCATTTCTTATCTTATTTTTCTCTTAAATTAATGCATTATTACACTTCACGCATGGTTTTAAATTTTTTTGAGATACTTCTTTATCATTTGTAGAGACACATTGAAAATACACAAAGAAAGATATACTATTGACCTACATGTTTCTAGATTGACTTGAAATATGTAACCTGAATACTTGCAGTGTTGCCAAATCGATGTAACTTAATCCCTAACTATCCTTCAAGATAGGCTTCCGGTAGGGTGATTGTTAGATGAAATGGAGGACCTACAGATTAACGTGGGATCCAAACCACACATTCACAAGTTGGGATTAATACACGTCTTGTCAGAGGTGTAGGAAGGGTTTGAAAATCAGATAAATCTGTGCCGGGACTGAGGATTGAACCCCGGCCGCCAGCATAGAAGTCCGACACCTTACCCCTAGACCACCAGGTCACCTATATGTTATAAATGATCTAATTAAATTCTAGGTAAATGCTAAATTTACTATAAATCTAATAAAATAAGCTAACTTAAATACATTTCAAACATAAACACCATTGCCTTAGTATTTGCTGTGGAAACAAAGATGTTATATTAATTATGCCCTAATAATAGCAACTGAATATATCGAGTTTCATTGAAATCGGATGGTTTTATACTAATTTTTTTAATTTCCTGGTCAACTTTGAGACATACTTAGTTATATTATATTTTGATATCCGGAATATATAATAAGTTAATTTTTATAAGTACAACTCTAAGAATTATGCTACTATTATAAGATTATACATTAGAAAAATAGTTTGTTGAAGGTGAATCGAAATTCAAATATGGAGGTTTCTTGATGTGCTCCAAATTAGATTAACATACATGATATTATAATATATATTATGCAAGCGCACTTATTATATTTTAAATTTAAAATCTAAATTAAATTGTGTTCGCTATATCCTAAACTTGAACCCATGACCCAAGAGAGTAGTCGCATGGGTAAACCGATACTTTAGTCTTGTATTGGATTGTCAGTGAAGGGAAAGAGTGGTTTGAAACCCGGTTGGATTTCTTAAGGTGATTTTTGATAAAGTATTTTAAATTTGCCCTCAACGCAAAGGTGGCTGTATTTTCAATAAAACTTTACCTGGCTCATCTGTAATCAATAACAAGACATCTGATATGGTGCTCACACGATCTCACAGTGAATGTCTCACAGATAATATCGAAGAGTGCTAGAGCTAGGCGTGATAAAGGCTAAAATTCATTTCCTCATGTATTCATTCACACAATCACTCCATCGTATTGTCATACGCGCTTGTTAAAACATGAAACTAATTTATATAATAAATTTAAACTACATAATGATTATATAAACAACTTCATACTAGTACATACAATATCGTGCCAAAACAATACTGCAAAATTACAGTTATATTATTACAGAAAAACAGTTAACGTCACTTGTCATAACGAATACATTGTCGTTGTAATAAGATATTGTCAAATGTTTTGTTGTTGAGGATGCGCACGCAACAGTAGATTTGTTGCGAGGATTTGTCATGGCAACCATTGTGTCTAAAGTCGATAACTAAAGCTCGACTATGAGTGAATAGAAAACCATATTTGGAATATATTGATCTGGACATGATCCTACTTTGTATCCGAATGGTATAGTAGGTCACACTCTTAAGATTGAACTTGACCTGGAAACGTTGGTTTCACAGTTAATATACTTGTCCTTGACACAATAATTTTAAGTGCATGCCTACTGCGCCTGTTATTATTATTATTATTAGCACCGCGTCTTACTACCCGTTCGGGTTATACGCACTTACGCTAATGTGTAATGGTAGGGTGATTGTGATATGAAATGAAGGACCTACAGTTTAACGTGGAATCCGAATCACGGTGGCGGCCTGGCATTCCCCACATTCACAAGATGTCTTGTCAGAGGTGAAGGAAGTGTTTGGAAATCAGATAAATCTGTGGCGGGAGCGAGGATTGAACCCGGCCGCCAGCACAGAAGTCTGACACCTTACCCCTAGACCACCAGGTCACCTGCGCCTGTTATTGACTGCTTCAGTGGTGGTTAATTTCTCATCACAGTTATATTAGTTGAGATGTCATATACTAGCTCTGCAGTGATAAGAGTCGGCGGAGATAAAGGGTCCATATTGAAAATACAGACTAATTTGTAGGAAAGAGTAATTAACAACTATTATACCAATTAATTTGTGGTTTTACCTTTCTCTCATGAAAAATATCGAAAATATTGTTTGAATATTTATTTCTACCCGTCAATTAACTTTCAAACAATAAGTTTTACACTAAATTTCGAATTATATAAAAACAGCCCAAACAAAAATTTTTTTAAAACAATTATTGCCATTTTAAAAATTACGTATTTTTGTATTATTTGTGGATAGTAGGGGAGAAACGAGGACACGAAATCGCATGAAAATATCTTACATATTTCTACAGCTTTGTAAAATATATGTTGCATATTTTTCGCAAGTTTGCAAAATACACGTTATATATTTTTCACAATAGTGGGTGATATTTGCCCTATGTTTCACAATATTTTCAAGGTTTGGGTAGTTACGCTTTAAACTTGGCAAAGTTATTTCGTTATTTGCGTAGTTAGTTATTCTCTAATTCTGCAACGTTAGATGTTTATTCTTGATGGTCACGAATTGTTCCATGATTCGTTGGAGGGGTGTATAGATTCTGAGGAGTTGATGGAGGGTGTATAGATGTGTAGGGGAAATGATCTTCCCCTCTTTAGTGTCGAATTTCTTTTATTTCCCTTCTGATGGACTCTTACGCTGTGATTAGTATAGACCAGTGGTTACCAACCTGGGGGCGATCGCCCCCAAGTGGGCGATTTGGGTTATCAGGGGGGCAATAAATAAGTGGGGGGCGATTTGGGGGCGATGAGTATTCAAAGGGGGAAAAATTAAAATAGTACTGTACAGTAGAAGTTGCCGGGTAGCACGAGTCCCTGGCTATTCTCAGCCGGCGAGTTCACTGCACTCACCCCTCTCCGCAGTCCCCCACCTGTTGTTGCTCAGCGCGGCCGACAGGTGACTCAACCCCCTCCCCCTCCTGCCAACACAACACACTTGCCATTGACCTACATTCGTCTTCAGTCTTCACTAGCCTTTGTGTGCCTCACCATCAGTTTTTGTGCGTGTCTTTTCTGTTTTTGTGCGTTTGTTTTGAAGTGTAGAAGTTCATGCACAATGGATTCAAAAAGAAGAAGTGTCGTCAATACTCAGCTGAGTATTTAAAATTCAGTTTTATCACGTCACCGCAAAATGTGCAGTTTCCACATTGTCTTTTGTGCGATAAAACATTTACTAGTAATGAAGCCATGAAGCCTTCGTGAATGAAAGATCATTTATCAAGAGTACACAGTGATAAAGTGAGTAAAGAACTTAGTTATTTTCAAAACCTCAAAGCTAAAGCTGATAAATGGCCTAATGTGAGTGAATTATTTAAAAAACGAGCAACCGATCTTGACAAAGGTCTTCTTGCTTCTTACGAGGTGTCTTTACTGATCGCTAAATGTGGTAAGCTTCACACAATTGGCGAAACTCTTGTTTTACCGGCTACAAAAAAAAAATTGTTGAAATCATGCTAGGCGAGGGCCCTAGTAATAAGATAAGTAATTGGTTCCTTTGAGCAACAATACTGTTTCCAGGCGAATTGACGAAATGGCCACAGACGTTGAATCCAAACTCACCAATTTGTTGAAAAAAAGTAAATTTGCATTGCAGATTGATGAATCAACTGTGATTGATAACAAAGCAATTTTATTAGCTTATGTGGGGTTTATCAATGAACAAAAGGAAATTACCGAGGAAATGCTGTTTGCTAGAACTTTGATCACTGATACGAAGGGATCGTCGATTTTTAAAGTGGTACAAGATTATTTTGAGGAAAAATAGATTCCCCTAACAAACGTGAGCGCTTACGCAACAGACGGTGCTCCTGCCATGTCAGGTCGTCATGCTGGGTTTCTATCCCACCTTAAGAAAGAAGTGCCAGAGGTCATCACTATTCACTGTGTCATTCATCGTCAACACTTAGCTGCGAAAAAATTGAGTGGTGTCCTGCATGAAACCCCACAACTGGTTATTACTGGTGTCAACAAGATCAAATCTAATTCCCTCAATGACCATCTGTTCAGACAACTTTGCCATGAAAATGATGAGGAATTCGAACGCTTGCTTCTACATACGGCCGTGAGGTGGCTTTCCAAAGGAAACTGTTTGCGCCGTTTCTTCGAATTATTTGACACAGTTACTGAGTTTCGTGACACGTCTGATCCTGTTTTAAGTGAGAATTTGATGCAACGCAAGTTGGAACTGGCGTACCTTACAGATATTTTTGAAAAAATGAACGAAGTCAATATAAGGCGTCAAGGAAACAAGATGAACCTTATCAAGGCCAAAGGAATTATTTCATCATTCATCGCCAAGTTTGATATTCACAAGGTAAATATTGGCCGTAAAGAGCTGATTCAGTTTCCGACCCTTAAAAAGTGTTCAGTGTCAGCTAACGGGACTCTTGAACTCCCAGAAGACAAATCCTAATTTTTACTGATCACCTTGACCAGTTAAAAACAGACATGGAATTAAGATTTGAAGATTTGACCAAGTTACAAATTCCGGATTGGATTCTAGATCCATTCTCGTTTGAAGCTGTGGATAAGCTTGATAACTCTTTGCAGACAGAGTTTCTAGATCTGAAGTATGACTGTGAGGCGAAAATAATTTTCAAGCAGAGCGGTTACGAGTTAGGCTGGGTGAAGATTATGGACACTTATCCACAACTGTGGGGAAAAAATGAACCATTTCTCATCTCGTTCCCGTCAACATATTTAGTTGAAAAAGAATTTAGTTCTGTTGTCCAGCTCCTCACAAAACAAAGAAATAAGTTGGACATTTGCCTCAAAGGAGACTTGCGCCTGAACTTGACGAACATAAAGCCGGATATTCAAGCTTTAACTGAAATCCACCAAGCACAAGGCAGCCATTGAAAAGGTAAAATAAAACAATAACAAATTTTCAAACTTTCATTTATTTTTTCAAATTTTAACTGTCAACTTTCTTAATTTTTCCAGATTCCAATTTAAAAATAAAAACATGTACTCTTGTTTTTTAAATGTACATCAATGATCTTAGTTAATTATTTCACTTCTCTGTTATTTTAAAAAAAATCTGTAAAAAATGTACATTTTTATCTATTTTATTTAAGAGTGACCGGATAAAACTGCTTTGGTTGTTTTTATATACGGTAGTAAAATTGTTTATAATAATAAAACTGATTTATTATTTACACCTTACTTCAAATTAAAATTAGGCATACAATGAAAATGAAAAGGGGGCGATAGGTGTTAGTCAACCTCCAGAAAGGGGAGATGGGCCACAAAAGGTTGGTAACCACTGGTCTAGACTTTGTTCTCCTTTTGTCCTCCACGGATGTAGCTGTCCAATCATCTGTTTGACACACCTGTTTATTTTTAAAGTTAACCTTAACTTGATTTAAAAACTAAGCTCACTTAGTTTATTTTAACGAAGAATCGTGGTCAGGGTTCAAAACCCGATTGGGTAAACAAAGGGTGCATCTTACTAAATGGTTTCCCTTTGTCCCTCCACAAAAATGTGAGTACATTACCTCTGTTTTAGATATTTCTTTAGTGTAATTAATTAAAATATTAATTACACTAGGTGTGCTATGTACAGATATACCGAACTAATAAACTAAGTATTTAAAGTACTTCAAGCGTTATTTCTACAGGATGTCGAATATGAGTATTTGCTAATTACGGTTATAGCCTCATCTACGTATTAATTAAATTATAAAATGACATCTGGACACGGGAATTGAACTTGGGACCTACAAATTATATCTTGATAGTTGTTATAAGACTAATTCATTACGTCTGAACAAAGGGGGGAAATATATTTTAAAAAAGTATGTGAGAAAGGACATAAAAAGATATTATGATTGTGTAGTGGGAAAGGGGAGGTGGAATATTGATGTAGACATTCTGTGCACACAAGCACATATTGTTAGTGTAGATCTGGACACGTGTGTAACCTGAACCTAGACAATACAGCGGTGGATCGCAAAATATGTTACCAGATGCCATTGTAGGTTGTAGGTGCTTTCACTTTTACTTTCATTTTAGCGCCGCGTGTCTTACTACCTGTTCAGGTTATACACCTTTCTACTAACTACTCTAATCTTAAATCTAGGACAGACACAACATCCAACCCCCGGCCGTCAATTCATCACTGTGAAAGGGTAAACCCACATTCCAACAATAATACATTTCTCGGTCATGCCAGGAATCGAGCCTGGGACCCTAAGCTCAGTAGGTGGAGGTACTACCGACGGAGCTAAGCTTCGTAATTTTCTAGCATGATACTTTTTTTCTAGGTTATAATATATCCACAATCAAATTTATAGATTTGTTTGTGCAAAAGGGCTGATTTGTTTCTTTAAAAAGGTGGGGAGGGGTACAGCATAGACTTTCTCGCTACTGTAAATAAAAATGAAATATTTACTTAAAACTCGAAGATATTTGAACGAGATAAAAAGACATTGCTGCACATTCTACAAGAACATAAACGAAATAGTATACAGTGTTAAAAGAAAGAGGAACATCACACCCACAGACATTACAACAATTTACAAATTGAAGACTTCCGTAATATATAATGTATTTGTATATGTTATTATGTATATTTATAGTATATGTATATATACTATATATATATATTATTATTATTATTATTATTATTATTATTATTATTAGCACCGCGTCTTATACCCGTTTTGGGTTTTACGCACTTACGCTAATGTGTAATGGTAGGGTGATTGTGAGATGAAATGAAGGACCTACAGTTTAACGTGGATCCGAACCACGGGGGAGGCCTGGCATTCCCCACATTCACATACATATATAAGGGGGAGTGGGGAATGGTGCGCCCCTAAGCGAGATTTATTTCTGTAGTAATGCTACTATATTATCACAAATGTAACTACATGCAAGAGAACCTTGGTATTCTACTTTCATTTGGTAGAAACATATTGATTAATAACTATACATAATCGAATAATATTGAAAAAAGCATAGGAATGTATTTGCGCACGTTTCCCCACCCTCTGGGGGAATTTATGCGCAGAGGGGGGGCAATGGGGCGCAGTAGAATTAATGTTTGGAAATCACATTGAAAACAAGGTCAGGTGATAATACATAAAAAAGCTAAATTTATATATATTTTTTAATTTCAAGGTAAATTTATTTTTTTTGAAAGGAAATTGAAATATAACAAAATAGTGGCTAATTTACCAAAATATTATTTACCCCCGTTTTCAAGTTTCATTTTGTACAAAAATCGCACACATATTCTTTTGGGGTATCAACTCCAGTGCACACCGCATGATTCCAAGATGAGCACGAAACACACCTGTACCACAATCTTGTCTCTTCCAAATTTCCCCAAAATAAAAACATTCATTAGTTTTTATTTT
>JBCFYV010006291.1:0-12185 GCA_039000515.1 Timema cristinae
TTCCAATTTCCCCCCCTCCCCCAAAATTTAAGTTGCATCAAAAACAACCTTACTTTCTTAAAAATTTTATTAATTCGTACATCGGCGAAAACCATAGGGGTCTTCACTTGGGGCCAATAAACACTTTGGGCCTTCCCTTTTGGTAATCTATCTGAAAAACAGAGAAAAATTTTTGGATTGTAACACGGGCTATCTAGATATTAGGGAAATATTGTCAATTTTAACAAATAATACACCTTTTCACAAAATAAATGTTTTGAAACTATTTTGATATCAATTGTAAAGGAAAGTAATAAAAGGGGGAGTGGGGGGACTAGTGAACATCCTTGACCACCACTATTTTGAAATTAAATAACATAGTTAACATAGGTTCCATATTTCATTTTGACTATTTTTATTTGATAAAATAAATTAATTTCAAATATCATTTATACTTTCTCACACCCCTTGGGTGCCGCAGCATGCCAAACAAAGAGTTTGGAAATAAAGTAAGCTTTAGGAGGAAGGGGAGGGGGACACATAAATGCTAAGATGATACTCAATGCATATAAGAATGTGCGATGTAAAGATTATTTTCATGTCATTTTATTGTTTTTTGTGATATTAGAAATGCTTCAATTATTTATTCAATGTTATCTGTAAATTTACAATGTTTGAAGTAGGGGGATTTTATTTTATTTATTCAGTGTTTACAGCCCGGGTATCTTACAATCTTTAAATCCGGGCCGTTTTTTCCACACAACTTTTTACTTTATTTATACAAATTTAATATAAATTTCCTTTTTAACTTTTACAACAAAATTTTTGGTCTTAACTTAAATGAAATTAAAACTACCCTTAGCTCAATTTGATCAACCCCGGGTGTGTTACGCCCCCGGTACCCTCCCCTGCTAGGCCCTTCACAATGCCCGGGATTTCACTCCCGAGTCCGCCAAGCGCTCAGCAGAGGTGGGCATCCTATTATAACCACCTGGGGAGGCGCCCTATCAGAGTTGGCGCCCCGCCTACTTTCTACCCTTGGCAGCTGAATTTCCTAATCTACCCCCTATCTAGTTCCCCGTCCTTAATTATCTATATTAACTACTAACTAAGCTAAGCTAAATTACTAAACTATTCTATTCCCATTTCTGCTGGGGAACACTATCACCCAGTTTGGTACCAGAGGGCTGCAGGGCAGCCGCCTTTCTCCATCTTGACTCTGAGGGCCCATCAACCATAACCCACCTCTCTTGTTTCCAAGGTGGTGGGTCTTACGGTGCAGGGAACCCCTCAGAGTTCATAATCATTCCACTAACTTTTGTTTATACGACTGGAAAACTGTCTTCTGGATCTCAAGGGCATCCCCGTGTTCCTTCAGACACTCAGTCGTACTGGAATCCAGTTCCAGGGCTCGCGCTTGCTCTCCCAGCACATACACTTTTTTTTTCTTTTTTTTAGGGGATAGGGGTGGATAAGAAATACGATAATTTAGAGAAAGTGTTCCTACATTTGCATGGAGGGAATGAGCAATCATAAGGAAATCACCTCAGTTGACACGGCCAAGATTCAACCAAAATTTGTAGCACAGGTACCTTATCAAAAATAATTAAAAACATAATTTTAAGTGTGTTCATTGCAGGAGTTTGATGAAGGACATTGAATGTATAAAGCTGTAGAATGCACCCATTATTATTACATGTGTAGCAAAAATGATAAAATAGCTAGTGATATGTAGATATTATGAACACCCTGACACAAAAGTTATTGATAAGGGAACATAGATTATAGAATTATCATGCTTCAATGTAAAACTTGTGTTTTGGTATAAATCTATAAATATTTTCCATACAATTGGATGAGAAATCTTTTTTTGCAGTATATTTCTATATGTTTCATTGTAATTTTAAATTAAGAACTTACTTATTTTTGGAGTAATTTTTGTAGTAGAGGCAATAAAGGTTACCTATGTAATATTTATTCTATACAAATTACCATTTTTAAAAATGAAATGTTTCTTTTTGCAGAAAATTGTTTTATATACTATCTTCAAATTTGAATATATATAAATATATTATTATGTAGGCTGGTCAAAATATTTTCTTTCAGTGGGTTATATAGTTCCTGAGGAATGGCCAGATTCAAATTTTTGTCAAATAAACAGAGAATCTGTGAACAGATTTTGTTTTTGAACAATTACGCTAATGGTTTCAGGGATCAGGAAGGTTGCATTCATAGGAAGTGTACCCACACTTGCGGGGAAGGAGCGTGGAAAACCAAACCCCAGTACACCCAACCAAAATTCTATCCTCGATCTCCCGTGATCGGCAGTTCTAGTCTACTGCAAGAATAACGCGTTTAGACCATTAGGTCACCAAAGCGGGTGTTAAAGACATATTAAAATTTTGTTTAGACATATAAAGCTATATTTGATTATCGAATATAATTAATAAAAAAGTAGGTTAATAGAGTTTGAAATTATTGATAGTTACAAGTTCAGTGGGTGTAACTATAGACTAGTGGCAAATGCCCAGGTCCCACGCTCAAAATAGGGCCCACCACGCAGGTCCCCAAAATTAATTTAGAAAGAGATAAAAGCATTGTCTTTTAAGTCTATTTTATTTCGTAAAGATCTAATATTTCAATCATAAATTACTTGATAGTCACTTTAGTGCGCATAATTTATTGCCGTACAAAAAATGTATGTACATACTTTTCGTAGAATCAATAGTAAAACAGCTGAAAGTTCATTTTCAATACTTTATTAAAATATATTTAAGGAACACATTAATCAAGAAAGGATGCAGAGATTAGCTATGTTGTCTGGTGAGCTACTGCCCGTAGCTTGTCCTTGGAGGAAATGTAGACAATTTCACTGAGATCAATTGTTTGTTTAGCTTCTATAAGTGCTAATATTGATAATTGATTATAGATTTGTTCAAATATTTATTATATTGTTTTATTCAATTCAGAGTATATTTTTTACATTATATTGAAACTTTTCAGCAACATATTTATCAAAATGTTATGGCTGTATAGTAATACACTCAGGGTGGGTTTCCTCATTGAGTTTACTCTCTTATCTCTCCGCGCAAATGTGGGTGCACTTCCTCTAAATTCAACCTACCTACTGTATATTATTACGTATTATAAGAATGTCAATAATATCTACAATTATACATAAGATTTGTGGAGGGTGGGTTTTTTTTTTCCTTGCGGGGACTCGCCATTACTGCATAGTTACACCTTTCTACATGTTACAAGCTAATGTTGGTAAAGCTAGTTTTTCAATAGGATTTTGGGCACCTCAAAAGTTTATATTAAATATTATAATAATAATATACTAATATAATTCGTATCTGGTTGATGTAATACAAGAATGAAAAGTAAAAATCCACTTTTTATTTATTTGTTAACACACATATATATATATGTCCCCCCCCATCTTACTTTTAAGGCTTAACAAATTTCAAGGGGGGTCCAGCCAGACCTCTGACCCCAATTTTCTTGGTCCATGAAAGAAATGTTTAAAAACTTGTATGCCAATTGATAAGATATTTTATTACCATTCTTCTTCTTAATATTATTATTTTTTTGAATTTTGATATTTTCCATCATAAGTAATTTACATGACTGACGTATGGATTTTTTAAATTAAAATTAAGTAACCATTGTGACTCTGACGCTTTTCTCAACCCTCTTAGCTGGGTTAAGTTTAATACTGAGTAAATTATCTACATTCTACGGTGTGTCTGTCGTTTAGTTTTATATCCAGTGTTACTCTTTGAAGGTGAAATGGGAAGGGGGGAGGGTTGATAGGGTGGGGTGTTACCACCCATTTCTCCTCCACTCCCCCATCCTCCATCGAAATGTGCCTTCCTCCATTTTTGGTAACTCCTCTCTTATATACCGAGTTTGAAACTGAAAGATGGTTTGCATCAAACTTCAAATAGATTCTATAAAAATTTCTATTATTATTTCTAAATGCTTAAGAGACACCCAAATAGCTTTTTGGGCATTTCGTTTTCAAATATTTTCATTTGCTTGGAGTCAATCCCCTAAAATCTCCTCAAAATATTTTTTTTTCAAAACTACCTCAACCGACACTATAAAGTTTCGCCGATACTCTTGGTAGTCATCAAATAGTATTTTTTTCAAGGCGACTTTCTACTCGTTTGGTTATACACATAATTAATTACCCTAAGAACTAGGAATAGGAAAGGGGGCTTTTTAGATTGAATGTACCCACATTTGCATAGATTAAAAAGGGGGGGAACCATTTTAGGGGAAAATAACCTAGCTACACCCGACTGGGATTTGAACTTCAAACTTCCCCACCACCAGCAATCCCGTCTATAGTGTGGGTTACCGCCATGTTTAACTGACATGCTGAAGATGGCGATCACGGTTCAATTCCGGTCGGGTCACTCAGCTGGTGTTTTCCCTAAATATTTTTCCGCTCTTCACGCAAAGAAAAATACGAATGCCCCTCCTCATAATTAACTTCTGATGCCTAACGCATTAAAATATTAGTTCATAAGCATATAGCCCGAAAGGGTAGTAAGACACGCTGCTAAAACTAATTAAATAAAATTGCGTGTTTGGAACCGTTTTTAAGAAAAAGAAAAAACCCCGGTACAACTATTGGGAATTGAACCCCGATCTCGTACCAGCAAACCAGTCTAATACGAGAAAGTCAATTAAATGTGTTTTATTCCTCTAGGTAAGAAATATTAAGAAACCCAGACTACTGATTTTTTTACCTAAAATAAAGCAACAGATTTCTGCAAAGTAAGTGAGTGGTCTTTGATAAAAGCCACACTCTGGCCTTTCCAAGAAACTTGACCCAGTAAACAAGAGTTAGCTCGACCAACCTTCATCATTCAAAAACCAAAACTTGACAGATTTTGACAACACCGCAACTCTAGCTCGGTGTCTGCTAAACAGTCCAAATAGTTCAATATATGGACGTTTCTTAGGAGTTTTCGTGAAGCGCTTTCATGTTTTACAAGGTAGTCCTTCCATTAAGAATTACCGATCTTCTCATACCTCTTTCGAGGGGTTTGAGGAGGGTGTCTGATTTGAGTATAGGTGGCCTGAATACGCACGCATTCAGTTCGCTTGCCAAACCCAAAAAATTGGGTGCCGTGGTCTGACAAAATTTGTTTCGGGCACCTGTTCAAACAAGCATCGGTTGTGGCTTAAGCTAAACAATTTACAAGACTTTGAAAAAACATCCCTCATTGAAAAAATTAGGTTTTAATTCCTTGGGAGCTTTGGGGAGGGGCCCAAAAAGATTACTGCAACTAGTTGATTGGCCTTGCAGGTTATAATGGCGGTATGTGCCCTCAGAGTTATATTTACTGCATTTAGTTTTCTGACAAAGTTCACTTTTGGGATCGTTGCTTTCAGTCTGAGTACAAGCCAGGCCAGTATATGTATCTTCGTAATTCGTAACAAGTGATAGCACTTAAATGTCCGAAAAGTCCTAGCTTGAGGTGGATGAAGTATTAACTGCCCCCTTAGTATTGTAGGTATAAAAACTTGCCCTGATAGTCCAATGGATGTTCAGAATTGTTTCCCTTTTAACAGTTTCCCCGACTTTCTACATATTTTGTCGAGATCTGGTTTGGTTCGACAGTCTGCAAATTTTTACTATTTGTTTGTGCAAGTTGTAGCAAAATTGTTGAACTTCAGGTCTTTCTTTGTAATTGTTTAATTTTTCCCAATTGCTTTTCCAGGTCAAGAACTCCCTCTAGCACATGGAGTACTAATGAAACGTCTGTTCTTTGCGACTTATCTGGTTCTGGCTGTCCTTGGTCATTGAGAGGGAATCTTACTTAGAGCGTCAGCTTGGTGGTTGTCTTTCCCTGGTAAATATTCTAGTTTCTAAGGGGCCGAATTCCTGTATTGCTAGCACCCATCTTGCTAATCGTCACCTTTTAGTTTACAAGTGTTCATGAAAGTCACGCTTTGTGATCTGACAGATTATAATTTTGTGTCCTAGTAACAGACTTCTGAATCGTTGTAGGGCCAAACAATGACAAACATTCCTTCTCTGTTACAGTGTAACGTCTTTCTGCAGGGTTCAGCTTCGGCTGTTCATTCGTTATACACATGCTGTCCATTGTCATCAAGCTGACTGATGGTGGCTCCAAGGGCATAGACCTGGCGTCCACAAGTGACGTAGAATGGCTGCCCGAAAATTGGTTACTTCAAAGTCCATGTAGTCTAGAATAATTTCTTGACTTCCTTGGAAAGCTGCTTCCTCAACCTCTGTCCATTTCCATAACACACCTTTCCTTAAACAGATCAGTAAGGGGAACTCCTACTTCCGCCATTTGTCTGGTAATAACCTCTGTAGAAGCCTCCACTCCTAATAAAATGCTTTGATCCCCGTCTTGGAAGTGGGTGGTTTTAAATCTCCCTAATAATTTTGAGTTTCTCACAGTCCATCCTTACCCCATCACAGGTTATATAATTGTCCCAAAAAAGTACTTCGTCTCGGCAAAACAGAAATTTCTTTAACCTTAGTGTCATTCCGCAACTAATTGAGCTTTTGAATGTCCTTTCTAATGCTCCAAATGTTCTTCAAAAGTAGATGAAGTTATTAGAATTGTCATCCACATACGCTCTGCGTTATCCACGAAATTTTCGTTGCCTAAGACTTGGTCCATACACTCGTAATTTCGTACTGCATACTTAGGCCAAATGGTAGAACGTTAAATTGATTATGGCCTGAATTTTATAAAAATGCAGTGTATTGCCTAACTTCTGGTTTCAGACTAACTGGTATACCCTTTTTGAGTTCAACGATGACACGAATTGTATTATTAAACCGTAACATTCAGCAATATTGGTTGGGGATTCATAGTCCTTGCGAATTAGGTTGTTATTTGCGTGCATCTAAACAAAATCTGGCAGATTTATCTTTCTTAATAACACAAACTAGAGGGCTCACATATGGGCTGAACAACGACTAATCACTCCGTAGTTTAACATAGCTTGAATCTGGTCATCCAATTGGTTTCGTAAGCTTTAGGTAAGGGGTTAGCTATGATATGAAAAAACATCTCCCTTATGTGGGTTTATTTAAGCTTGATAGAAGTTGTTGAGTCCTGGTTGCTCCGAAAATGCCTGTCTACACTCCATATACTCGTAACAAATCGTATTTTTGTTCTGTGGTCAATGTCCTAGTTCTACCACAAAGTGTTCAAATTTGGTCGCGGGTAGGGTAAATTATCTCTCACTGCTTAAAGGTATGTTTTGATAATGACATGCTTTTGTAACCTTTTTAACTACGGGGTTAATAATTTTTAATATAAAGAATAAAGATTAAACAATAGAAGATTTATTAAAAATAAAAATTTTTTAAAATTTTGAAGATTTTCAATTTATTGAAAGTGATTTTGAGGTTTGAATTGAAAAATTAGGTTTTTAGAATAGGGAGTATTTAAATGGAAAACGTTTTGGGGGGTTTTTTTGGGGGAAAATTTTAATTTAAAAAATTAGAACAGAGACACGAACTTTTTTCAGTTTTTGCTTAACCTTGAAAAAGTTCCTTAAACATTTGGAAACAAAGGGGGATGGTAAGAAACATTTTCAAAAAAATTTCACGGCACTTTCCCCTTTGGATTTTAACAGGGATCCCAATGTTTAATAAAATTTCAACAGCAAGTGAATCAAAACAAAAACAATACGAAAAATGAAAGGCAAAAATAAAGGTTTACTTGCCGGCCCCCCTATTCTCTAGTAGTTCCCCGGGTTGCGCACCCAAAATAATACCGCACGGGGAAGCGGCTACGACCAACCCAAATACTGATTTATATTAACGAATTTTAATAAGGAAAACATTACTGACAACCGGGGGGACCAGCCTCCTAATTTTAAATGATGCTCAGCTCAAATGTTAAAATTTTGATTTAAACAAAAGAACCGGGGATTTTAAGGGGAAAAAAAGACCCGCATTACAACCCCAAAGGGTCTAAGGGAAACTTTAAACATAAACAACAAAATGTCTTCCCCGACTAATTACAAATAAAAATAAAATTATAATTATAAAAACTTTCCCTCTTCTGGGGGACACAATTTTAAACAATAAAATTTTCCCCTTTAAATTTAGGATCAAACAAACTTAAAAGTTGGTCGACGTCAACCGGAAATGTCAAAAATAAAAAGAGAACTTTTCGACAAATTTTTGAAAGGGTTTAAAAAGGGGGAAATAGAAATTGATTTTTTTAACCCAAAAGGTTTTAAATATAAGGATCGAATTTTTTTTTGATGCTTTTTAAAAAATAGGTCCGTTTTTTCCATTCCCTGTCGCGGGAAATCCAACGGTAAACTTGGGGAATCATCGAAGTTGTCATCCCTTTTGGTGCCGGGGTAAACAAACCTAAACCATGGTCGTGTTTTTTGATGCGGGACGATGCAGAAGTTCCTCGTTTGCCTGTTTTCAGTAATTGGCTTAAATTGGATTGGTTAGGGTCTATATTTAAAATGCAAAATCTGATGCAATGGGAAAAAAAATTATGATAAGGGAAGGACGGATGGGCAAGGTAAGGGAAAAAATAGGGTTGAAAGTTCGGGGTATAAAGGAAGGTTCGTAAAATGGCGTTTGGCAACTCCGGGAGCAGAGGTTTTCGGGGGTTGAGGGCCATCTAGGAAAATTTTTTGGCGTATATGAACGGAAGGGGACACACGTTTTTTTGAAAATGCCATTTCTGTTGTTCTTTGAAAGGGGGTTTTCTCCTAATAAGATGGTAGAGGGAAACCCATGGGCCAAATTTTTTAATACGGGGAGAAAAAAAATTTGAGTATCTTTTTTTTTAAATATTATGTTTTAATTATGTTTTTTTGGAAAAAAAGTTATTATTTTTAAACCCAGAATTTGTGATTTTAGTGTAATTTTTTTATATTTTTTGGGAAAAGCATGACCAGTATATATAATTTTTATTCCGGGCAAACATCCCGTGGCCCCCAAAGGGTATGCGTTAAAATTTTTATTCATAAAAACAGATAATTTTTTTAGGGGCCTCTTCTAATGATGTCTGCCAACTATTTAATTTTAAAAAGGGGCAATATTTTTAACAACCACCCTGTTTCAATTCAGGGAATTTCGTAATTTCATTTTGACTTTCATTTTTGTCCGGGCAATTTAAAAAAATTTAGGTGTTTCTTTTCAAATACATTAAAAAATTTTTTTTATCCCTTTTCCCTTTTAAATTTTTAAAAAAAATTTTTAAAATTTGTAGATGTCCAATTATCTTTTTTGGGCATGCTTCACTTTGTTTAACCCGGGCGATTTTTAAAAAACTTTAAGGGGTTTTAAAAAAATTTAACTCTTTTTTCTTTGTCTTAATTTTATAGGGGCCCTTTCCCCATTGCTCAGGGAAAAACTTTGGGTACCTTTGGGTTTTTTTTGTTTTTTGTTGGAAATTACATATATTAAAACTTTTTTTTGATTAAAAAATTTTGAAGGGGATATTTCCTTGGTTTTGGTTAAATTTTGTCGATACCTTGTACATGGTTTCACTAAGTTTTTAACCAATAAGCAAATTGGCTAATGTATCCTTTCTCGACATTTTTTTTTTCTTAAGAGGGGCCTTTTTGATGAATAGGGGGATTTTCCTTTGGGGTTTGGGGGCCCCCCCAAAAAATTTTAAATACTTGGGACCCGGGGGAAAAAATTTTGGGAATTTTGGGTTTCCCCGGTTTTTCAAATAGGGTTTTCCCCTTTTTTACTTTTTCGGGGCACAAAAACTTAAACTATGCCCCCCCGAATTTCCCTTAGCATTTTTGGGAAAAATTTTTCCTTTTAAAAATTTAGTGTGGTCGGAAATTTTTGGAAATTTGTTGGTTTATCCCCCTTTCCCCTTCTTTTTTTTGTTTAAAAAATTTTTTCCTTTTTTAAAGGGCTACTCCGAGCGCAAAAGGTTTTTCCCAAATTTCCAAAATTTGGGGCAGTTTCCCAAATTTAGGTCCCAAAAAGCCCTAAGAACCCCCGGGACCACATGGGAATTTTATATCGCCAGTTAAAGGCCCTTTCCTCCCCTTTACAAATAAACATTTTTATTTAAAAGGGGTGAGGGTCAGACCAAACCTCTGTGGTATTGGGGGTTTTTGGTTTTCCCCGATCTTAAAACCATACTGCTCGTGGGGGGGGTGAAATTGGAAAAGAATTTTCCGAAGTTGTGGGGGGTTTTTTTTTCCCGAAACCGGGGGCTCTTATTTTGGAAACCGGGGGAGTTTCCAAATTTTAGATTTTAAAATGTCCTTGGAGTGCCCTTCTATCCCTCCTTTCCAGAGCGCTATGGTTTTGGAAAAAACCCCGACCTTGGCCCCCGGGGAAAATTACCCCGGTGAAGTTTTCCCAAAAGCCCTTGATTACCTCTTTCGAGCCTGTTCCTATTACACGAGTTCAGAGTCAGTGATAGTAGAATCAAATTCCTGCTTTTAGCATACATTTCGGCCAAATATCCCTCGAGCGTAATCCCACTTTCACTGAACCTAGATTCATGAAGCTTCGCCCTCTGTTGCCCTTGTATTTCAACAGACCAAAACATATTCAGAAATTTAGCCTTAAAATCGCCCGTAGTATATGGTGGGGTTTGTCCCACTTTCTTGCAACGGAGAGAGCAAGTATTGTAATTTTGGAGTGACGTATTTGTCGTCACCTCGTGTGTATGGGGGACGTCATGAAATGCATTTCATCTAGACGTCACATTATATATCAGACTTGAATGATATTAAGTGACTGACGTCATAAGATAATTAATTGTGCAGGAGTGTTTACAGTGACAGATAATTAATTATGGTTGGAGGGGGTAGCTATGCTAGAGATATAGTGACGTCGATAGTATACTAAAATATATCATTTAAACATTTGGAAAATTTTACTCTCAACTGAGTTAATATTCAGTATAAACCTAAATAGGAACCAGTCTGTTTTCGTCGGTTTCCATACTGTAGTTTTTTTAATGGCAAACATAAGCTTTAAACAGTTGGAAAAATATTCAGGTCGCTTGTGAAAGGTCAACTACAATTGACGCAGTGGTGTAGAAATCAACACACATGATTTTGAAAGTTCAACCACATTTGACTTTCCGCATAAAATATTAACCCAGGTTGTTTGTTAATAATTAAAGAATATATAGAAGAAAAACCAGTAGAAATTAACCCGGAACAGAGCAGTTATTTTACGAACACAATTATTTTGGAAGGACATCGGGAACAATATGGAAATAATGTTACAACGAGGTACCACATCTGTGCAGAAAATTGTTTCATAAGAAGAAATGTAAATTACTGTCCACAGTTTGAAAGAACCTGTTGTGACTTTGTTTCTTGGTATTACTTTCATGCAGAGTCGGCTTTGAAAAAACGAAAAGACATTAAAGAAGAGTGGGATAACGAAATCGAGGAGGATGTTTAAAAGATTTTGGGGTAATAATTATAGAACCTATATATATATATATTGTATTTTGGTTTATTGATTAATTGATTATAAAAATATATACAATTTACAATGTTTGTTTGATTTACATACTATTATGATGTACATTATAATTCCTAACTATATCCTGTCTTCCAATTGTTCCACTAGAAGTTGATTTTTTTGGAGTAGAAGGAAAAGGTTTAGGCTGATTATCAACTGTTCTATGTGGTGATTGAATAGGAGCTTGTGGAGGTACTGGAGCAGGTTTTAGAATTACCCAAGCATTAACTAAAATACCTCGATTCGAACCACAAAAACAATTACTTCAACTTGTAAAAGATCTTAATTTATCCTCATTAGGAAATATCATTTCTTTACTACTATTAATAGGCATAGCAGTTCCTGGACCAGTATTAAAGTCGCACTCAATGCTCTGAAAGGTCAACCACAGAAGACGAAGGGGGAAAACACTGAGCTGGAAGTCTATAAAAGGAGAATTTAACTATACCAAGTTATCATTTCATTGCCATCTTGTCGGCTGAAAAGAAGTTGTCACGTAAAAAACAACACCAAGCTCTGGTAAAAGTAAGCATAGTTTTAATATTATTTCTCTAGTGTTCAATTTATTAGTTAAACTAATATTTTATATTTTTCTATACTTATTGTTTTTATTTTAATTTTTTTGTGTGTTTCTTATTCTCAATATATTATTTAAACTAACAATTTTCTTTTTTTAGTGTCTTACGAACAAACATTTATAACTAACGAATCTAGT
>JBCFYV010006293.1:0-15076 GCA_039000515.1 Timema cristinae
TTTACCCCGGTCTCCAGGAGAGAGCGGCCAAGTCATCATTTGCAACCGTTTGATCTAAAGTGGAAGAGGCTTCTGGTCTGTTTTTCACCACAACACTTCTTCATTTGACACCATGTTTGGCCACCATAAGCCCAAAATGCTCCTTAGGCATCTGTTCAGTGGTGGTGGAACTAGGGAGAGCTGTACCCCCTTAGCCCAGATATACTTCTAATCCTTTGATATTATCGGAAATTAAGCTGAATGATGGCCTTGAATCAAACTTCAAGCGAATTCAAGACGGATTCATTTTTTTCTTTATTTTTTGCTGAAGAAAAACACTTTAAATATCATCCAAAGGAAATTAAATTTAGAGCAAAAACTTGAGCGAGGAGCAATCTAAATAACTTCTAGAAGTATCCAAATTAGTGACAACAAAACCGTGGAGTATAGTTTAAGGGGGGGATCACTGCCTCTCTTGGAATAAAATATCCCCCCCCCCTTCCAGATGTATTTCACACCTTCTGATATTCTCAAATATGAAGCCGAAAGACTTAAATTTCAAATACATTCTAAAGGCCTTCAATTATCAAAAATGTGCCAGTTAGGGATCACTCCAAATAGTTTCTAGAGACATCCAATTTTAAAAATTTGTTTGGATAGGGTCGCCCCAAATAAATTCCAGGTGCATATAGTTTTAAAAAATCCAGGTGACGACAAGTTCCAAATATATATTTAAAACATCCAATTTCCAAAGATATCTCATTGAGGATAAATAGTCTCTAAAGACAAACAGTTTTTTTAAATTGCTTGATAAGACTACTTCCAATAGCTTAGAGAGGCATTTAACCGCAGGAAAAAACCAAGGCGTGGATCACCCTAAACAGCTTCGAGGGGCATCCAAATTTTTAAAAATATTAGTGGTAGCGCACTTTAAATGGTAGCTTCTTGAGAAATCAACCGTTTTTTTTTAATGTCTAGGCAAGTACTACTCAAAATAGCTTCTAGAAGCATTCAAATTTCAAAAAAATTCTGGAGAAGATTACTCCAAATAGCTTATGAAAATAATAAAACTTTAAAAAATTAGATAAGATGACCTCCCCAATTAACTTTTAGGGATATCCAATTTTCACACATTTATCAGGAAGGGTGGGCTAGTGGGTGGAAGTAATGTCACTAAAAATAACTTTATTTTGCTTCCCCTCTCCCTTTCAGCTCTGTTGATGAATGTCAGCAGACTCTGGATCAGGAGTGTAGTTGTTTTCAATGTCTAACATCCATAGAAAAGGATTGACACCACATTCCTCTAAAAGATCCGAAGTTTGGTATTTATTACTATACTAACCCTCTCCTCTGAACCTCCATTCATGGTGATGATGCTCCCCAGATAGCAGAACTTGCCTACCTCCTCAATTACCTGATTGCCGATGCTAAATTGTGTGGTATTGTGACTTGAGTCTCATAAATTTCCTCTTTTTGGCGTCGATCTCTAAGCCAACTTGTCACGTTTAGACAATTAGAGGCATTTATTATCTAACTAAGATATATATATATATATATATATGTTGTTTCTATCTCCGTAGAATACTTAGAGGGAAATACTTACCAGACTCTTTGGTCTTCTTGCAGTAAGCGTGGTTAGCAGCATAAGAAGATTGACTTCGTTCCGACTCGCAGTCGATCAAGGTGCGGTGTGTCGTGTTGAATGGGTCTCCACACATGGGGTCGTAGCTGGAGTCGCACTTCCAGCATCTCAACGCATCACCTGCAACACAGACACATCATCAGATAACAGGTGCTCTTCAGACCGGAGCTGTTCACGACGTCACTTACTCGCAGAATTCAAACAGAAGTGGGTTGAATCTTAGCGTGACGCAACTTACCAGTCCAACAACTATCAGAATTAGACACCAAAGAGATAGTATAAAATAAGCAGTTGCCTCAGTAGTGAGGCCTTTTGTCTATGTGATAACCATTCCCCTCATCCGCTGACGAGTATACACACCATCTTTACTTTGAGTCTGAACAACATTGACTTGCATTTCAAAATAACCTTTCCCTGGTTTTCTATTTTAGATTTACATATATACGTTCATATACTTTTTTAGCCAACATTCTGGTGGGAAATTCCTACACGGCAAATAGCATGAGTTTTAGACGATTTTTTTAAATACGTTTAAAAAACACTTTGTAATAAATGAAAATTCCGTGATAATGTAGGACTATTACTAGAATCATTTAAGAATTTTTTGTTTTTGTTTTAATGTTATATCTTTACATGATAAATACCCCTTGACTTGAAACTACGTCACAGGTATGCGAGCTAATCTAACGGGTAGGCAGGTAGTTTGTACCAGCATTGTGATAGTTAAGAGGGGGGAGGGGGGGGGAATACGAAATGTCGTTGGTACCATTTGTCGCATATTCCTTTCTGACAGATGTTCTCTTATGTAAGCTGCTCTTTTCTTAGGGTGATTTTGAAAGTAGGATCTTACAGGTTATAGCAAAAATGTTTACCTCATTTTCTCGGAAGTTTTACAAGGAGTAGCTTTGAGGTGAATATTAAAATATTCATTGTCTAATATTTGGTTGATGACACACACAATTAAAACTGTATCAAGAGTAAAAAGCTTAAACATTAGGTTTATTATGTATTCGTGGACTCCCCTTTAATGAGGCGTCCAACAAATTCCAAGGAGGTCCAGTTAATCCCAGGGAGGCCCAAATCCCTACACCCTTGGGAATTAGAAAGGTTATATTTATATGAAGTGTACCTACATCTGTGTGAAATTTGGCCACCAAAGTGGGTATGGAATAATTGTATGTGCTCGACCTATTTAAGGACACTAAATAATTTATTTTTATTTATTTGTTTAATGTTTAAGTAATGTATTTTAACTATTGCGTGTAGCCATAAGTTGACCAATTTAATGAACATCCTGTACTTGTAGAGTTTAATGTACAGAAAGAGCAACACATAGTCGCAATTAGGAACTATGGGTAGTTGTACGCCCGCCTAAGCTGACAAGGACATGTGTCGAGACAATGCCTTTTGTCTGGAGACATGTGGGTTCAAATAAGGAATGAACGTCCGGTTCGCAGCCCGGAGTTTATCTAGGGACAGATGGACCCAGGAACTTCATCAGAGGATGTGGGCTAGGATAGGATATATTTGTATCATCTGGCACTCAACATTATTAGAGTTTGCTGTTAGTCTACCCTGAAAGGCATCAAGCGTACCTTGCTTGAGTTCACTATGGTGTATCTTATAAGACAGGACCATAGTGTAATTTCAAGGTGAGATTGCAAACCTCCAGGGTAAATGAAGATTAGACAAGTACAATGCTCTGTATTTGGTCTAGAATAGAGACACTATCGTTTTCTGATGCAGTGTGTTTCCCCACTCAGATGTGAGCTGAGGACTATTATAAAGTGTCGCGTGGATGACCACATCAAACCTCATGAGATACTATCCTCTGTTGAGACACAGTACCCCTCATAGCACTTAGCTCTGGCTTACACCCACTACATGGCTGTAGTGCACATTGCATTTGAATCTATCTCTGGGCGGTATATTTTACACCCGACTCCTTTGCACGTTCATAAAGAACAAGCATGTGTAAACTGCTCACAAATTAACACACGTACATATCAACACAACTAGATATATTTAACCTAAATTAACACAAGTACATATATTTAGTACAAATTAACCTAATTGACCTAACCTAGCCCAAATTTATTTCTATCAGATTAAAATATATTTAACCAAAAACAAAAATTGACTAGCGGTATTTAACTGTAATTATACTTGCATAGGTGACCGCATAGTCTAAGGCGTCACTCTCGCAATAGACTAGACGACATGGGACACTGGGGTTTAAATCCCAGTTGGGTGTACTGAGGGTGGTTTTTACTAAATGGTTTTCCACGCTCCCGTCACACATATGTGGATACACTTCTTCTAAATTCAACCTTCCTCACCCCATCCTATTAGATTAATCAATAAATATTCGTATAGCCTGAACCGGTAGTAAGACGCGGTACTAAAAAAGCTAGCATTATATATTATTATTAACACCGCGTCTTACTACCCGTTCGGGTTATACGCACTTACGCTAATGTGTAATGGTAGTGTGATTGTGAGATGAAATGAAGGACCTACAGTTTAACGTGGAATCCGAACCACGGTGGCGGCCTGGCATTCCCCACATTCAGCATTATATAACTTAACATAAATATATTCTAGTAATTTTTTTTTTAAATATATTAATATGTTATGTATTGATACGTCTCACTACTTATTAGGCTACCTGGAGCATTCAGTGGTTTAAGGTGACAACAAAGTAAGGAGTATCAGCAAGTTTAGTAACATTCGCCTGGCCAAAGGATAGAAAATCCAAAGAGATGGTCACGTGGTGTAGGGATAACTTCATCTCCAGTGCACCTGGTCAGGTGGGATTCAAACCAAAACCCATCTTTCGGGTCACACGCCAGTAGATATCGCTGGCGCAAAGCTAACTCTGGTGATAAAACATAATGTGTATAGTCTTTCACAAGTTAACTTAACCTAATATATATAAACATAGGAAAACTATCACATCTCGCCCTTATATACGAGTGTGTGTGTGTATATATATATATACACACGAGTAGAGGGCAACCTATTTAACGCAATACAACTTTTAATAATTGAATTCACTAAATCTAAAATAGCCTAAACTAGACCAAATAAACCAAAACTAAACGTGCCTTGATTATTTTATTCAGTCTCAACCTTTCTTTTCTTACTCTAACCAACATTATCTAACTTGATTAACGTAGGATTAATTGAAGTTAGAAGTCCAAAATAAGAGTGATTTATTTGATGTTATGACCACAGTCTAAGTGTCACTGGCCCTGAGATAACTCACACCAATGCACCACATTGGTCGTATTTGACTGGTTTTCACACCATCTCAAAAGAAACTACGAACTCCCTGAGGCTGACCCTGAATTATCCCTCAGAGTTGAGTACGAAGACCTAACCTACTAAAACAAGTTGAACGACTACTTGACACTAATTAACCGCCGTGAACGGACTAATAATTATGAGCAACAATCGCCTTGCACCTTTAAGAGAAATCACAACGAAAGCTTCTTCATACTTTATTCCTGGATGCATCAGATATGAGAGGGAAGGTAGGAATTGATGAATTATGCTAAAGTCAGCTAGTAAGCCACCGCACTTGTTTTAATACTAATAATAAGTTTATTGTAATATTTATTAACACATTCTTGTAGATTTGTATAATTGGTGTGAGGATAGTAGATCAGCGAAACTTACAGAGGTTGTGTTCATGACTAGAAGGCAGTCTATTGAGTGTCCCTATCTTGTACCTGACTATAAGGCAGCCTATTGAGTGTCCCTATCTTGTACCTGACTAGAAGGCAGCCTATTGAGTGTCCCTATCTTGTACCTGACTAGAAGGCAGCCTATTGAGTGTCTATCTTGTACCTGACTAGAAGGCAGCCTATTGAGTGTCCCTATTATTACCTAACCGGAGCTTGACTGGATACATATTCCTTGCGGGCCTGGGCATAAGGGATCTTCTTTTCACACTGGATCTCCAGGACTTTTTTCTCCACCTTCCATTTCGGACAGGTCCGAGACCAAGCAGAATGCGGACCCTTGCAGTTGACGCAGAACTTAGGAGACTCACACGGTGTATCGTGAGCCTCCTGTCCGCAATCTGCACAGGTTGGCCTTCCACGTTATCTCAGCTTCGTATGCCCAAATTCCTGGCACTGAAAGCAGCGCCGAGGATTGGGAACGTATGGCCTGACTCTGAGCACATGGAAGCCCGCTCGAACCTCCTTTGGGAGGATGGGAGTCGCAAAGGTGAGGATGTATGTATCCGTCTTTTTCTCTTGTCCGTTCTTTTTGGTAATGATACGGTAGACCTCGGTGACGTGCTGAGGGGAAAGCTCCTCACAGATATCCTCAATGCTCACGAAGTCGAGGTCATAACAAGTGACCACTCCCTTGCAAACATTGAGGAACCTGTGGGGCTCCACCTTCACCTGTATATTTGCCGTATTGCTCAACGGTATTTCAGAGATCGCCATAATATTTGAGGATTGTGTGTCGGTCATAGTCTGAATCATAATGGTGCCATCACGCAGTTTCCTTATTAAAACGTCAGATTTAGCTGCTCCATTTATCACTCTTTCGAGGATAAATGGGCTGACACGTTTCAGATCTAGACTTTCATCCACTCGAGACATCACCAGGAAGCGGGGCTGGGGCCTCACCACTTCCTGGCTTTTTATCAGAACAGGGCTGGACGGCCTTACCCGTTTCCGCCTCTTATCATTAATACGGCCATGTGAGGGGCCGGGCAGTGAGATGCCAGCAGAACTTGGCAGTACGGTGCCAGCGGACAGTAAGGTGTCAGCTGTGACAGTGGACTCAATCATGAGTTGGAGGACAACCTGCAAAAGTACTCGGATCGTAGACCCAGGTTGATCCCAGTTGGTTCTACCACATAGGGCCCTGTTAACTCTTCCGACGAGAGGCTCCATACGACGCTAGACATGACAACCTTCATATGAAGCATCGCCGGAAGAGAGGTCACCGCAGCAAGTGTATGCAGGAAAGTGCTAATTTTACGTCCGGGACCCTCATGAATGCAACCGGTCTTTTCTCAAGGTAGGGTACCCGGTTGTCATCCCTAAGGCCCTTCTACCAAGATATTACAACCGGCGCACTTTCACTCAGGAGCTCAAAGCAGTGGTATCCAATAATAAACAGAGAAGAGCCGGGTTAGTAGCCAAGGTCGTCAACAGAGGGGCCAAAGGTCTCTGTGCAGGATGAACGGCAGGGGAAGGGAAGAAAGAAGGAAGGAAGAAGTAATGAAAGAGAAGGTGGAAGAAGGAAAGAGAAGGTGGAAGAAGGAAAGAGAAGGTAAAAGAAGGAAAAAAAGAAACAAAGAAAAAAGAAAGTGAAAGGAAAGATGTAGGATAGGGTTGTCCTGCACGAGGTACATCTTGCACAGATGCCTCCCCTTTTAGTCGCCTCTTACGACAAGCTGGGGATACTGCGGGACTATTCTAAACCCCGTCCCGCAGGGGGACCTGACTAAAAGGCAGCCTATTGAGTGTCCCTATCATGTACCTGACTAGAAGTCAGCCTATTGAGTGTCCCTAGCTTGGACCTGACTAGAAGGCAGCCTATTGAGTGTCCCTATCTTGTACCTGACTAGAAGGCAGCCTATTGAGTGCCCCTATCATGTACCTGACTAGAAGGCAGTCTATTGAGTGTCCCTATTATGTACCTGACTAGAAGGCAGTCTATTGAGTGTCCCTATCATGTACCTGACTAGAAGGCAGCCTATTGAGTGTCCCTATCATGTACCTGACTAGAAGGCAGTCTATTGAGTGTCCCTATTATGTACCTGACTAGAAGGCAGCCTATACAGTGTTTCATGTACCTGACTAGAAGGCAGCCTATTGATTGTCCCTATCATGTACCTGACTAGAAGGCAGCCTATTGAGTGTCCCTATCATGTACCTGACTAGAAGGCAGCCTATTGAGTGTCTATCATGTACCTGACTAGAAGGCAGCCTATTGATTGTCCCTATTATGTACCTGACTAGAAGGCAGCCTATTGAGTGTCCCTATCATGTACCTGACTAGAAGTCAGCCTATTGAGTGTCCCTATCATGTACCTGACTAGAAGGCAGTCTATTGAGTGTCCCTATTATGTACCTGACTAGAAGGCAGCCTATTGAGTGTCCCTATCTTGTACCTGAGTAGAAGGCAACCTATTGAGTGTCCCTTGCTTGTACCTGACTAGAAGGCAGTCTATTGAGTGCCCCTATTATGTACCTGACTAGAAGGCAGCCTATTGAGTGTCCCTATCATGTACCTGACTAGAAGGCAGCCTATTGAGTGTCTATCATGTACCTGACTAGAAGGCAGTCTATTGAGTGTCCCTATTATGTACCTGACTAGAAGGCAGTCTATTGAGTGTCCCTATCATGTACCTGACTAGAAGGCAGTCTATTGAGTGCCCCTATTATGTACCTGACTAGAAGGCAGCCTATTGAGTGTCCCTATCTTGTACCTGACTAGAAGGCAACCTATTGAGTGTCCCTATCTTGTACCTGACTAGAAGGCAGTCTATTGAGTGTCCCTATTATGTACCTGACTAGAAGGCAGTCTATTGAGTGTCCCTATCATGTACCTGACTAGAAGGCAGTCTATTGAGTGCCCCTATTATGTACCTGACTAGAAGGCAGTCTATTGAGTGTCCCTATCATGTACCTGACTAGAAGGCAGTCTATTGAGTGTCCCTATCATGTACCTGACTAGAAGGCAGTCTATTGAGTGCCCCTATTATGTACCTGACTAGAAGGCAGTCTATTGAGTGTCCCTATCATGTACCTGACTAGAAGGCAGTCTATTGAGTGCCCCTATTATGTACCTGACTAGAAGGCAGCCTATTGATTGTCCCTATTATGTACCTGACTAGAAGGCAGTCTATTGAGTGCCCCTATTATGTACCTGACTAGAAGGCAGCCTATTGAGTGTCCCTATCATGTACCTGACTAGAAGGCAGCCTATTGAGTGTCTATCATGTACCTGACTAGAAGGCAGTCTATTGAGTGTCCCTATTATGTACCTGACTAGAAGGCAGTCTATTGAGTGTCCCCATCATGTACCTGACTAGAAGGCAGTCTATTGAGTGTCCCTATTATGTACCTGACTAGAAGGCAGTCTATTGAGTGTCCCTATTATGTACCTGACTAGAAGGCAGCCTATTGAGTGTCCCTATCTTGTACCTGAGTAGAAGGCAACCTATTGAGTGTCCCTTGCTTGTACCTGACTAGAAGGCAGTCTATTGAGTGCCCCTATTATGTACCTGACTAGAAGGCAGCCTATTGAGTGTCCCTATCATGTACCTGACTAGAAGGCAGCCTATTGAGTGTCCTATCATGTACCTGACTAGAAGGCAGTCTATTGAGTGTCCCTATCATGTACCTGACTAGAAGGCAGTCTATTGAGTGCCCTATTATGTACCTGACTAGAAGGCAGTCTATTGAGTGTCCCTATCATGTACCTGACTAGAAGGCAGTCTATTGAGTGCCCTATTATGTACCTGACTAAAGGCAGCCTATTGATTGTCCCTATTATGTACCTGACTAGAAGGCAGCTATTGAGTGCCCTATTATGTACCTGACTAGAAGGCAGCCTATTGAGTGTCCCTATCATGTACCTGACTAGAAGGCAGCCTATTGAGTGTCTATCATGTACCTGACTAGAAGGCAGTCTATTGAGTGTCCCTATTATGTACCTGACTAGAAGGCAGTCTATTGAGTGTCCCTATCTGTACCTGACTAGAAGGCAGTCTATTGAGTGTCCCTATTATGTACCTGACTAGAAGGCAGCCTATTGAGTGTCCCTATATGTACCTGACTAGAAGGCAGCTATTGAGTGTCCCTATCTTGTACCTGACTAGAAGGCAACCTATTGAGTGTCCCTATCTTGTACCTGACTAGAAGGCAGTCTATTGAGTGCCCTATTATGTACCTGACTAGAAGGCAGCCTATTGAGTGTCTATCATGTACCTGACTAGAAGGCAGCTATTGAGTGTCCTATCTGTACCTGACTAGAAGGCAACTATTGAGTGTCCCTATTTGTACCTGACTAGAAGGCAGTCTATTGAGTGTCCCTATCATGTACCTGACTAGAAGGCAGCTATTGAGTGCTATATGTACCTGACTAGAAGGCAGCTATTGAGTGTCCCTATTTGTACCTGACTAGAAGGCAGTCTATTGAGTGTCCCTATCTGTACCTGATAGAAGGCAGTCTATTGATGTCCCTATTTGTACCTGACTAGAAGGCATCTATTGAGTGTCCCTATCATGTACCTGACTAGAAGGCAGTCTATTGAGTGCCCTATTATGTACCTGACTAGAAGGCAGTCTATTGATGTAGTCTCACTATGAGTCCCTATATGTACCTGACTAGAAGGCAGTCTATTGAGTGTCCCTATCATGTACCTGACTAGAAGGCAGTCTATTGAGTGCCCTATCATGTACCTGACTAGAAGGCAGTCTATTGAGTGCCCTATATGTACCTGACTAGAAGGCAGTCTATTGATGTCCCTATATGTACCTGACTAGAAGGCAGCTATTGAGTGCCCTATTATGTACCTGACTAGAAGGCAGCCTATTGATTGCCCTATTATGTACCTGATAGAAGGCAGCTATTGAGTGCCCTATATGTACCTGACTAGAAGGCAGCCTATTGAGTGTCTATCATGTACCTGACTAGAAGGCAGTCTATTGAGTGTCCCTATTATGTACCTGACTAGAAGGCAGTCTATTGAGTTCCCTATCTGTACCTGACTAGAAGGCAGTCTATTGAGTGTCCCTATTATGTACCTGACTAGAAGGCACTATTGAGTGCCCTATATGTACCTGACTAGAAGGCAGTCTATTGAGTGTCCCTATCTGTACCTGACTAGAAGGCACCTATTGAGTGCCCTATTTGTACCTGACTAGAAGGCAGTCTATTGAGTGTCCCTATATGTACCTGACTAGAAGGCAGCTATTGAGTGCCTATATGTACCTGACTAGAAGGCAGCCTATTGAGTGTCCCTATCTTGTACCTGACTAGAAGGCAACCTATTGAGTGTCTATCTGTACCTGACTAGAAGGCAGTCTATTGAGTGTCCCTATCATGTACCTGACTAGAAGGCAGCCTATTGAGTGTCTATCATGTACCTGACTAGAAGGCAGCTATTGAGTGTCCTATTATGTACCTGACTAGAAGGCAGTCTATTGAGTGTCCCTATCATGTACCTGATAGAAGGCAGTCTATTGATGTCCCTATCTTGTACCTGACTAGAAGGCACCTATTGAGTGTCCCTATCTGTACCTGACTAGAAGGCAGTCTATTGAGTGTCCCTATCATGTACCTGACTAGAAGGCAGCTATTGAGTGTCCCTATCATGTACCTGACTAGAAGGCAGTCTATTGAGTGTCCCTATTATGTACCTGACTAGAAGGCAGCTATTGAGTGTCCCTATCATGTACCTGACTAGAAGGCAGCTATTGAGTGTCCCTATCTGTACCTGACTAGAAGGCAGTCTATTGAGTGCCTATATGTACCTGACTAGAAGGCAGTCTATTGAGTGTCCCTATCTGTACCTGACTAGAAGGCAGTCTATTGAGTGTCCCTATATGTACCTGACTAGAAGGCAGCCTATTGAATGTCCCTATATGTACCTGATAGAAGGCAGTCTATTGAGTGTCCCTATATGTACCTGACTAGAAGGCAGCCTATTGAGTGTCTATCATGTACCTGACTAGAAGGCAGCTATTGAGTGTCCCATATGTACCTGACTAGAAGGCAGCTATTGAGTTCCCTATCTTGTACCTGACTAGAAGGCAGCCTATTGAGTGTCCCTATCATGTACCTGACTAGAAGGAAGCTATTGAGTGCCCTATATGTACCTGACTAGAAGGCAGCTATTGAGTGTCCCTATCATGTACCTGACTAGAAGGCAGCCTATTGAGTGCCCTATATGTACCTGACTAGAAGGCAGTCTATTGAGTGTCCCTATCATGTACTGACTAGAAGGCAGTCTATTGAGTGTCCCTATCATGTACCTGACTAGAAGGCAGTCTATTGAGTGTCCCTATTATGTACCTGACTAGAAGGCAGTCTATTGAGTGTCCCTATCATGTACCTGACTAGAAGGCAGCTATTGAGTGCCCTATTATGTACCTGACTAGAAGGCAGCTATTGAGTGCCCTATATGTACCTGACTAAAGGCAGCCTATTGAGTGTCCTATCTTGTACCTGACTAGAGCAGCTATTGAGTGTCTATCATGTACTGACTGAAGGCAGTCTATTGAGTGTCCTATCATGTACGACTAGAAGGCGCCTATTGAGTGTCATATCTTGTACTGCTAGAAGCAGCCTATGAGTGTCTATCATTACCTGACTAGAAGGCAGTCTATTGAGTGTCCCTTCATGTACTGACTAGAAGGAGCTATTGAGTGTCCCTATCTGTACTGACTAAGCAGCTATTGAGTGTCCTATCATTACTGATAGAGGCGTCTATTGAGTGTCCTATCATGTACCTGACTAGAGGCAGCTATTGAGTGTCCCTATCTGTACTGATAGAAGGCAGCTATTGAGTGTCCCTATCATGTACTGACTAGAAGGCAGCTATTGAGTGTCCCTATCATGTACCTGACTAGAAGGCAGCTATTAGTGTCTATCTTGTACTGACTAGAAGGCGCCTATTGAGTGTCCTATCTGTACTGACTAGAAGGCAGCCTATTGAGTGTCCTATCTGTACTGACTAGAAGCAGCTATTGATGTCCTATCATGTACCTGACTAGAAGGCAGCCTATTGATGTCCCTATCATGTACCTGACTAGAAGGCACCTATTGAGTGTCCCTATCATGTATGACTAGAAGGCAGCTATTGAGTGCTATCATGTACCTGACTAGAAGGCAGCCTATTGAGTGTCCCATCTGTACTGACTAGAAGGCAGCCTATTGAGTGTCCCTATCTGTACCTGACTGAAGGCAGCCTATTGAGTGTCCCTATCATGTACCTGACTAGAAGGAAGCCTATGAGTGTCCCTATCATGTACCTGACTAGAAGGCAGCCTATTGAGTGTCCCTATCATGTACCTGACTAGAAGGCAGCCTATTGAGTGTCCCTATCATGTACCTGACTAGAAGGCAGCTATTGAGTGTCCCTATCTGTACCTGACTGAGGCAGCTATTGAGTGTCCTATCATGTACCTGACTAGAAGGCAGTCTATTGAGTGTCCTATTTGTACCTGACTAGAAGGCAGCTATTGAGTGTCCCTATATGTACCTGACTAGAAGGCACTATTGAGTGTCCCTATCTTGTACCTGACTAGAAGCACCTATTGATTGTCCTATCTTGTACTGATTAAGCAGCCTATTGAGTGTCCCTATATGTATGACTAGAAGGCAGTTTGAGTGTCCCTATCATTACCTGATAGAAGCAGCTATTGAGTGCCCTATCATGTATGACTAGAAGGCAGTCTATTGAGTGTCCCTATTGTACCTGACTAGAAGGCAGCTATTGAGTGTCCCTATATGTACCTGACTAGAAGGCACTATTGAGTGCCCTATTTGTACCTGACTAGAAGCAGCTATTGATGTCCCTATCATGTACCTGATTAGAAGCAGCTATTGAGTGCCCTATATGTACCTGACTAGAAGGCAGCTATTGAGTCCCTATATGTACCTGACTAGAAGGCAGCCTATTGAGTGTCCCTATCTGTACTGACTAGAAGGCAGCCTATTGATGTCTATCATGTACCTGACTGAAGGCAGCTATTGAGTGTCCCTATCATGTACCTGACTAGAAGGCAGCCTATTGAGTGTCCTATTTGTACCTGACTAGAAGGCAGCCTATTGAGTGTCTATCATGTACCTGACTAGAAGGCAGCTATTGAGTGTCCCTATCTGTACCTGACTAGAAGGCAGCCTATTGAGTGTCCCTATCTGTACTGACTAGAAGGCAGCCTATTGAGTGTCCCTATCATGTACCTGACTAGAAGGCAGCTATTGAGTGTCCCTATCATGTACCTGACTAGAAGGCAGCCTATTGAGTGCCCTATCATGTACTGACTAGAAGGCAGCCTATTGAGTGTCCTATTGTACTGACTAGAAGGCAGCCTATGAGTGTCCCTATCATGTACTGACTAGAAGGCAGCTATTGAGTGTCCCTATCTTGTACCTGACTAGAAGGCAGCCTATTGAGTGTCCCTATCATGTACCTGACTAGAAGGCAGCCTATTGAGTGTCCCTATCATGTACCTGACTAGAAGGCAGCCTATTGAATGTCCCTATCATGTACCTGACTAGAAGGCAGCCTATTGAGTGTCCCTATCATGTACCTGACTAGAAGGCAGCCTATTGAGTGTCCCTATCATGTACCTGACTAGAAGGCAGCCTATTGAGTGTCCCTATCATGTACCTGACTAGAAGGCAGCCTATTGAGTGTCCTATCATGTACCTGACTAGAAGGCAGCCTATTGAGTGTCCTATCATGTACCTGACTAGAAGGCAGCCTATTGATGTCCTATCATGTACCTGACTAAAGGCAGCCTATTGAGTGTCCTATCATGTACCTGACTAGAAGGCAGCCTATTGAGTGTCCCTATCTTGTACCTGACTAGAAGCAGCCTATTGAGTGTCCCATCATGTACCTGACTAGAAGGCAGCCTATTGAGTGTCCCTATCTTGTACCTGACTAGAAGGCAGCCTATTGAGTGTCCTATCATGTACTGACTAGAAGGCAGCCTATTGGTGTCCCTATCATGTACCTGACTAAAGGCAGCCTATTGAGTGTCCTATCATGTACCTGATAGAGGCAGCCTATTGAGTGTCCTATCTGTACTGACTAGAAGGCAGCTATTGAGTGTCCTATCTTTGTACCTGACTAGAAGGCAGCCTATTGAGTGTCCCTATCATGTACCTGACTAGAAGGCAGTCTATTGAGTGTCCCTATCATTGTACCTGACTAGAAGGCAGCCTATTGAGTGTCCCTATCTATGTACCTGACTAGAAGGCAACCTATTGAGTGTCCCTATCTTGTACCTGACTAGAAGTCAGCCTATTGATTGTCCCTATCATGTACCTGACTAGAAGCAGCCTATTGAGTGTCCCTATCATTTATGACTAGAAGGCAGCCTATTGAGTGTCCCTATCATGTACCTGATTAGAAGTCAGCCTATTGAGTGTCCCTATATGTTCATGACTAGAAGGCAGTCTATTGAGTGTCCCTATCTTGTACCTGACTAGAAGGCAGCTATTGAGTGTCCCTATTATGTACCTGACTAGAAGGCAACCTATTGAGTGTCCCTATCTTGTACCTGACTAGAAGTCAGCCTATTGATTGTCCCTATCATGTACCTGATTAGAAGTCAGCCTATTGAGTGTCCCTATCATGTACCTGACTAGAAGGCAGCCTATTGAGTGTCCCTATCATGTACCTGACTAGAAGGCAGCCTATTGAGTGTCCCTATCATGTACCTGACTAGAAGGCAGCTA
>JBCFYV010006294.1:0-10791 GCA_039000515.1 Timema cristinae
AAGTTTTGTTGATTTTCTTAAAAGGGACCAAAACCTTTTGAACCCATTTTTTTAACAACAAAGTATTGTCAGATAAAAAAAAAAAAAATTGTAACAAAAATACAAGAAAACTATTCAATATTATTGGAGATTGTTAATTTTGTTTTAAAAATTTTGGGTGAATTAATAAAAATATATTTCTGAATAAACAAACAACTTGTTGATTTAAGTTTAGCTTTTGATTACAGGTTACTTACTAAGTAAGGCTTATCTTTATTTAAAAAAAATTGATTAATTTGTATTACTAACTATTTAATTTTAAACAATAATCTATTAAAATTTAATATATAACTTTTTTAAATTTAAAATAGAGTTTTTGAAATAAAAAAAAGCATGATTGTGAATTATGGTGAATGGGTGTAGAATTGATGGATGGGGTGTGGAGAGTGTGAAAGGAGTCATAGTAGTGCGGTAAATTAGATAGGGGTGAAAGATTAGTCAGGTGAAAATGAGAAAAGGATAGTGAGAGAAGTGAAAAGTACAGGGGAAATGAGTAAAGAGTACAGGTGGAAGTAGTGAAAAGGCAGGTGAGTGATATAGTGCTGGTGAAAGTGAAAGGGAGCAAGGTTAAAGTGAGAGTGGTGCATGACAAAGGGGTAGAGTGCATAGGAGTGTGAATGAAAGAGTGTGAGTGTGAATGAAAGAGTGTGGTGCAAAAGTGAGTGGAATGAAAAGTGTGAGGGCAATAATAGTGGAATAAAGGTGTGAGAGTGCAATATTGAGTTCAAATGTGTGGTTATGTGTGTGAGTTTGAAAGTGAGTGTGTGTGTGTAATATGAGTGTGTGAGTAGTGGGGAGTGAGTTGTGTAAGTGTGAGTGTGTTATGAAGTGTGAGTGAGTGTAAGTGGAAAGAGTGAGTGTAATTTTGAATGAGTGGTGTGTGTGTGTGAGTGTGTGTAAGTGGGTGAGTATGTGTAAGTGTAAAAATAGAGAAGAGAGATGAGGAAGAATGGAAAAAAAGGGGGAAATCAAAGTGAGTGATTTAAATTTTTTGTTGAGCGTGTTAGAATGAGAGAAACAGAAGGGATAGGGGTTTTGGGTTTTTAACTAACTACATTAAAATTTTAAGATGATCAAATTTTATTTAACCCAAAAAATATTTAAATAATGTTAACAAAATTTTAAAAAATTACAATATTTAAACTACAAAAAAAAAAAACACAAAAATTTATGCGTAAATTTAGAGTAACTCAAGTAGCCTGTTTAATTTATAACTTACCGTGTTTTGGTGAAGTTTTGACTATGGGGCATCATTTGATAAATGACCAACATTTTCATAAACTAAAGAAAAAGTTTTTTGACGTAGTTGTTTTTTGGGAACAGGAGTTTAGGAAATTCAGTTAGTGAACATTGGGCCAAATTGGTTAAACTGTTGTCTGGAATCATTCTGCATTTGTCCAAGACTTTGTGGCTATTATAAAAAATTTTGAAAAATATGTTCTTGATTGGGTTGAAATATTGCCAAATGGGGAGGTCTAATGGAAATTGTATTGGTTCAGTTAGTTCTTTAATTTTTTACTTCCTCTTGTATGCCAAAAAAAGGCCCAAGCAAGTGAATTATTTGTTCCCTAGGATGAGGGGGTTTCCCAACAACGCTACTCATATATTTGGGGTGTGAATTAACATAATAATTTGGTCATTAAAAAGGATGTTTTGGTCAGTTGGTTTAGTTTACAATAATTTTGTGGGCCCCTTATGTTGACGTATTTTAGTTGAACTAGGGCGAGTTGCTAGAAGATTCTGTTTCTGTGATCTTGCAAAAATTTAGTGTTACTCCATAGTTAGTGGAGCCTGGAATGGTGGACCACCATAATTTGTTCCCAACCAGATTAGTTTGACCATAAGGTTTTTACTTTTACTAAGTGCGTGAGTTTTTAAAACAAGGCACAAAACTAGAAAGACATCATCTGGCTATCTTGTGAATTGGCAAGTGAGGTTGCCGCTTGATTTTCTAAGTATGAGTTGGTCCCTTTTTGCTTTACTACAACTGTGTTCTGGTACTTTTGAAGAATGAGGTTGAGGAACTGTAGAACTATATGTTGTTGCATATGCTCATAAGTTTCTAATGGTAGAAGTTTAGTTCTAAAATCTTTTTCTTGAAATATGTTCACTATGAAAACAGTTGAGACTTTACTGTAGTTTGCAATAACTCATGTTGCCTTTCAAGAAGTATCAATCTGCTGTTGTATTACATTAGACTCATTTAATTTGGGTGGAGATTTGAATACAATATTAAACGGTTGTTCAACAATATCTTCCCTTTGTAAAATAGGGGGAAACCTATTTCATTTGCATCAGTTTGTGGAGGAGATTCCAGTGGTTGGTCAATAATATCTTCCATTTGTAAAATTGATATATTGTCAGGTTCCACATGAAATGTTGTATGCACTATTTTTTATTTATTTCACATTAACCTCTTCCATTTAGAATCCTAAAAAAAAAAAAAAAAGTAATTATACATTTTTTTAATATTTGACTCAGCATCTTGAGAAAATGTTTCATCTAATTATAATAATGTGAGAATATATCCCAAAATAATTTATTTTCTATACTTTAGAGATAATATAATCCTAATATAACAGATTAGTGACCAATTTTTTTCTAATCTTTTTTTTTACTATGAAAAATAGTACACACTATTACAAAAAAAGTACCTTAAATGTGGGATATTTTTCTAGTTCAGGAACAGTAGCTTAAAAAAATGGGGGGCAGTCTGTAATTTTTGTATATTTAATTTTATAGAAAATTTTAAATTTTTAAATTTGATATCTATAAACAAAAACAAAATCAAAATTAATTAAAAATTGTAAAATGCTTCTAAATTTTTTTAAAAGTACTGTTTCAGAAAACTGTTCAGGTGAAAAGGTTTAAAATATGGAGGTGAAATAATAATTGTTTAAATATTTTCTTTAAGTTTATTTGTAATTAATAAATACAGTTTTTTTTAAAAACCCTTGTTCAAATTGTTAATCAAAAACATATTTTTTTAATTCTAAAAAATATCCAGGAAATGCCAAGAAACAATTTTTTTGAAAACGGACATCCAACTTTGAAAAAGTATTTGGGCGTAATCATAAAAGAAAATCTAAAAATTATTTAAAAAGTTGAAATCCAATAATTTATATCTTTTTAATGGTTTTGATTTACAGAATCAAATTAATTTTGTTGAAACAACCAACCTTAATTTTAATAGGAGAAAAATGAACTAAGCTATTAATTAATAATAACTACCTACTACTAACTACTAATTTAAGGAGGTTAGTAGTACAGGTATTAGAAAATTTGGTGAGACCTACCCCTTTAAAATACTAAAGAAAGCTCAATATAATTTACAGAACAAGAGAAAAACGAAATTAATATTGTAAAATGCTTCTAAATTGTTTAGAAAATTAAATAATACTAATAGTTAGCACCACATCTTACTAACTATTAGTGTCAAATGCTTAAAGTACTAAAGAAATGAAATTCACAGAAGAATGTTAGTCATATAATAAAAAATTTAAAAGAATGTAACCAAAAGTATTTAATACCAATATTTAGCTTTTTTTTTTATCATAAACTACCCCAAACTAATAAAACCCACCCTTTCAGCCCCAATATATTTTCATTTAATTCTGAGATCCTACCCTATAATACAGTAATCAAAAACAGGCTATTTACATTACATTTACATTAATTAGTTAATTCCCATCATATTAGGCCATCCATTCGATTTTATAAAACTATTTTTAAAACAAAATTTGGTCCATCAAAAATTTTAAAACTATTGACACATAAAAGGGTAGGTTGTTATGGTTTTAATTATAAAAATTATAATTATTGTGCACCAAAATATCCTGATGCCATAGAGATAGCTGTGTGGTTCTCAGTTTTGATCGAAAAGTGACAGTCTACTTAAGTACTTTTAAATTTGAAGATGTAGAAAGTGTTATTTAAATTAAATAATAAAACACTCAGAATTGAATGATCAAGATTGGTTTTTGACCACATCGAATGGTTTATGTGGATTAAATGTGATTAAGTTCTTAAATTGAGGTGTTCTGCACATTGTACCAGAGTATGGCTGAACGTTTACAAGTTAATTAGGTGAGTTTTATTTAATTTCTTTAAACTATCTTTATTATTTACCATATTAGTTTTTTTATCATTGGAAATTTACTTTTATTTTCGTGTATATGGATGGTAAAACATTAGATTTTCCATAATGGAGTGGCAAAAAAAACAATTAAAGAATTTTCCCCCAAACTTTGCTAATCCCTCCCCAAACTTGCTTAGGCTTGTTTAATGTATGAAGAATTGTTAAATGTTTTCTGCACTCTTTGTGTACTATTCTCGTTTTCAAGAATGATACGCCTAATCCCTTTCATTTTCGGCCTTTTTTTAAATAAAAATTAACAATATTTATATTTTCTATACATTTTTGCAAACATAAAAGCACAAGAGAATCGAATATCTTGATATAAGGAATTAAAAAATAAAACTGTAAAATTACATAGGAAAAAGATTCACTCAACCAAGTGACCTTTCTATGATATTGTTTAGTATGGTCTTAAGCATGGAACCAAAGATTTCCTACATACCAGTATATAAAATCCATATAGTGTCTGAGTGTCCTTAAAGAGCTCCTTCTCAAAATTTCCAGATACAATGAGTTTAAATATGGTATGGACGTAATGAAGCACACCATCTTTATGAGAAAAACCCTAAACTAGAAAACTTTAAACTGGCGGATCCAAAATGGTGAACTACACAAACATTATTGTCTCTTAGGAAGCTGAAATTTGTTAAGGACATTATAGTGGATGCCACCTTTAGAAGAGGCATCAGAAACTTGAAAAATCAACGAGCTTGGTTCCAAAATGAAAGATAAACATAAATTTCTTGAAAGTCTAAATTTGGTATGGGTGCTGTAGAGTATGCCATCTTTATGGGAAAAATCCAAGCGGGACAATCCGATATGGCCAACTAAATGTACAAATTAAGTCTTAGAGCTGAAATTTGGTACGGATGCTATGGAGTATGCTATCTTTGAGAAAAATGTTAACCTTGAAATATCCAAGATGAACATAACATACAAATTGAGCTCAATTTCTATGAAGTGGTGGGCTCAAAATATTCTTGTCTAATAGTAAAAAAAAGGGCTACGTATGATATAAAATCTAAATTTCAAGTATTTTATAATAAGATGCAATATTTTCTTATCTGCTTCAGTGACCTTATGGTCTACTCTAAGGCGTCACTCTCATATTAGACTAGACTACCAATGACAGGAGATCGAGGTTTAAATTCCGGTCGGGTGTACTGAGATTTTTTTTACAAATTGTTTTCCACTCTCCCTCCATGCAAATGAGTACACTTCCTCTAAATTCAGCCTCTCTCATCCATACCTCAGAGTATATAGTACATGTGTGTGCAGTCTAAACAGGTAGTATATACATAATGCTAAAAATATATCTCAAGGAACCCCCTCCCCCAGATATAGATAACAAACATAAAAACAATATTTATTAAGGGGGTTCATTAGTATTTAAATTACATTGCTAAAAAATCAAGGGTAAAATTAGCACCTACCAAGGAGTGACATAGCAGTTAAAATAAACATCTTCTCATAATAGAGCTCAGTGATCCGTTATGCTTTTTGGCAAACTATGATACTCATTTTTAACAACATTTATGTGTGTATTGTTTTAGTCACGCTTCTTAGTAGACTGTGATGCTCTTTTTTCCATTAAGTTTATATAATAGTGTATCATTTCATTTATGCTCCCTGTTAAACTGTGATGCTCTTTATTTCAATTGTGTTCCCTGGCTAACAGTGCTCTCTTTTCCATTACCGTTATATTTCTGTAACAACGTATATTACTCTGTTTCACTTCTCTTATGACAGTATTTAGACCAGTCATCTATAGAAATCTAATAAAACTGATTATTCATTCAGTTTGCCTTGCAGTTGTGGTAATCATTGTTGAATGGATTTTATATAATGTGATATACCCTGTTGGAGTTGCATTTCTAAATTTTTAGAGTAGAGTTTTAGCTTAGATTCAAATTCTAAGGTACAAAATAAAGTAGGCTATTTTGGTGTTCCTCAGAATTTTTCTTATATTAATAAATTGTCTACTAAGAAAATTTTTAGCTCCTAAATTATAAAATTATGTACCCCATACTCTTGTTTTTAATTTGTATCTATCTTTATTAGTTTATATATATATATATATATATATAAAAAAAATTGGGTTTATTATGGTTGCTAACCTTTAAAGGGAGGCAGGACATATTCTTAATTCAAGTTACCAGTCCCCCTTAGTTAAAACATCAACACCAAGGATGAGGACTTTCTTCCCTACATTCCAAACATTTGCTTTTGTGGCGATTAAAAGGGTTTTAAAGTATTATTAAAAACTTAGTCGTAGGCCTACAGTTGCTACAATTATCTTTTACATGGTGTCTACTAAACTTGGCCAATGAAATTCCTGATTCTTTCCCTGATTTCCCCTGATCATTTCCTAAAAAAAATCTGCTCAAAAGTATGTCACACTCAGGACCGCCCAGAGGGGGTGAATCAGCGACTCGTGTCGTGGGGGCCCTGGCTCGTGGAAAAAATATGAAACTACAAAGAAACAAAGTTTCTTAATACTAAAATTTTTATGACAGGTTTCATCTATTTAAAACTTGTATTTATTTTACACTGCTGTCGGTGACCTGGCGGTCTAGGGTAAGATGTCAGTCTTCCACGCTGGAGGCCAGGGTTCAATCCTCGCCCCAGCACAGATTTATACTGATTACCAAACCCTTCCCTCACCTCTGACAAGACGTGTATTAATCACTACTTGTGAATGTGAGGTATGTCAGGCCTCCACCGTGGTTCGGATCCCACGTTAAACTGTAGGTCCTCCATTTCGTCTCACAATCACCCTACCATTACACATTAGCCTAAGTGCGCATAACCCGAACGGGTAGTAAAACGTGGTACTAATAATAATAATAATAATAATAATAATAATAATTTTACAGTGCTCTTTTCAGTGTATCTTAATGCGAGTTCTTTTTCAGATAGTTGGGCCGAGGGGACGTTTTGAGGTATTTACGACCTGGCAGTCAATCGCCAAAATGGTTTCTCAAGTATAATCATGGGGATATTGTTGTGTGGTAAAATGCCAGTGAGAGCCTGGCGGAGTGGTGGGTGTTGATCCTGTCGTGGTTTGTTTTACTCTGAGTAGCAGACGGCGACAGCTCACAACACTGAACACATTCACATTGTTTTGTTTTGGTTATCAGTTTCAGGTTGGTTATCTGGTTATTATTGTGTTATTTCATGGTTTTGTATTATTTTATTGTGAACCAACAGTGACAAAAAAATACTATTGCAGAAGTCACAGTTGGGATTTCAACTGATTGTGAGTGATGTTAATAAGTTTTTACTTTCACAAAATGTGGATTTTTTTTAATTTCTCTTTACTAAAACTAATGCATTTCACCAGTTATTTACAATGTACATACATAAGACGGGTGCACAAAAACAAGCAGAAAAAAAATATAAAAGATAAAAATTTTGCTGATGAAATAAAACAAATAGCCAAAAAGCCAATTCAGGGTTATTTTACTGCTCATTTCGGTGCATCAGGTGAAGACCAAGCTTGTCTTTCTGCTTCCTCTTGTTGTGCGACATCTAGTGACCGTTCCGAGACTGAGAGCACCCCTCGGAAGGGAGGCGGAGCAATCTAGTGGCAAGCACACAGACTACGCCACCTCTACCCCCTTTTTCCCCTCGAGGCCGCCTCCCCTCACGGTCCGCTAGACGGGTCACGATCCTCCCCGAGAAACCCAGCGCACCCTTTCCACTAGTTCTAAAGGACCTAAGAGATCGCCCCAGGACAAAGGCTCGATCAAGCCAAAGACCTTACCAAAAAAAGGACAACAAAAAAACCATTCAACTGTAAAAATGTGTAACAATAATGTAGTAGCTTTAGTAAGAGTAATTATAAAAGGGTTCATTTATATATGTTAGCATAAGTTTAGAGAATAAGACTGAGGAGGAGGGTGGGCCAATCTCCTCCAGCTGATGAATATTGTCAATGAAAAGGAGATCACGAAAAAAGAAATAAACTTCAGCCATATCATCCCAACCTCTCCGGGGGCTTTGGGAAGCCATCTATTGGACTGGTTTCATTTTTATTAACAACCCTTCCTGCCTTTCCAGCGCTCAGAACCATTCGAGCTGCCACTCGACCCCGCCTAACTTTTCAATGCTCAGAACCATCCGGGCTGCCACTCAACCCCTCCTAACTTTCCAGCGCTCAGAACCATCCGGGCTGCCAACTCCTTCTCGAATTTCCACCCTCTCCTCATGAGCCCCTCCAAAGCCTTCACAGTACCGCCGTAGCAAAGGAGGACGACGCCGCAAAGCCAGGGCAAAACATTACATTTTTAAAGCCCTTCTCACACCTGCCCCATTCCAATATCCATCACTTCATTCCCCACGTTCCCCCGCAACTCCTCTCTACGCAACCCGCCTATCTTTCCTCCACCTACCCCATATCATCTTTCCGACTACCGCTCTCTGACCCTCATCTGAGGTGAGGGGATTCAACAAACTCTCATTAATTAAGAATCACCTAAAATCTACACTAGGCCAAGATAACTTAAACTACCTACTTATGTTATCTGTAGCATATGAATTAGCTTCCAAAAGTGATTATGCTTTTTTTTCAATGTGGACAATTAAAAATTTAATAAAAGAAAATAATAACTATGATTTTGATTTTATTAACAGCCTTTTAAAACCTTCCTAAAGCATTTCTAGTTTTTATGCGAACTTTAACCAAATGAGTTCAGTAGACTTATTCCACTGTATAGGCTAAGGTTTGCAAATATATATTGTTTGAGACGTAATGTTCATAAACAAATCAATAGAAGGCATATTTCACTGTGGAATTGGTTAAAAATGAAGACAATTTTGTTGAGCATTGTGTTTCTAATGCTCATCGTGGTGCCCGAGTGATGATTGTCATGGGGCCCACAAAATCTATGGGCGGCCCTGGTCCCACCATTTTCCTTGCCCCTCCCCACCACCCACATTTTTATTAATTATTTCATGAGTGATATTAAGTTTTAAAATTTATTAAATAAACATGTTTTTTATTTGTACTTACATAAGTCTACTAGGAATTAGAAAATTTTAACATATATTACACAGCTAACAAAAAATGTGGATTACAATTGATTAAATAATTATGTAACTTTATTGGTCGAGTTCAAATGAGCTCAAAACTAATAATTTGGGATGAAATGATGACCATGACACAAATTCATCCTTTAAAGGTGTTGATAAGACTATTTTTGAAAGGTATGGTGAAAAATGGCTTCACATTTAGCGGTTAAGTAATTTTGTTGGGTATAGGTTTCCATCTACGTTTATCAGTGTTACACCAGGTTCATTTCACATAAAATCACCAAAATCCATTGTGGCCTTACATCTCAGAGTTCCTTCATATTTTTTTCCTCTGTGGTGTATACAATCTATTATAAAAAAAATGTTTTGTATAAATTACCTCATGGTGCCATTTTGAAATTCAATTCATTTTGAAATTCAATTTGGGTTATAATTACTTAACTATGCATAACCTCATTTATTAACCAATTTGTCATTATTGATGTTGAATTAAAGCTTATTTTAGTCTTTAAGAACAAATTCAAAACCTGTGGACAAATATTTTTTTTCTATAGCATCATATTTTAATTTTAAGTTTTAGTTTTAATATCTTTTCCTTAAATGTTAGGTTATTATTGCTTCTAAACCATACTATCAAACTTTTAATATTTTAAAATACACTACAATAGTTGCATTAAATTTCTTAGAAAAAATGTGAATTAAAAAAATGTATGATTGTTAGAGTAGGCCTATATTAACGGCTGGTGCGCTTGTGCTTAAGTCCTTTAAGCAAATTATTGTGTTTGTATCTTTAGGTTAATCAATATGAGCTTTATTTAAAAACATTAAAATGGTATTTTGATTGCTAATCCATCATTAAAGAAGTCAGGATTGGCAGATCAGCCATTTTGACGATCCCGATCATTTGTTGCCAAACCTAATGTTGAGCATTCAATTCATTTTAATTTGAAATATATGTGTAGAAAGAAGTGGAGGGATAGAGGAAGATGAGGCATTTGACTAAACCGATCCGAAAACAGTTGATTATGTGGTAAAACACATTTGACCTTTTAATTTATTTTATATTCATTATATTCATTTAAAATATTAATAAGCATATGCAATACGCTTGCCACAATCACTTCCATACCCAGAGCCTCTCCTTCAATGGGCAATATTGAATTAATCACATTATACAATATGGTTATTCTTCCAGCTCCACATTCACTAAGCATCATACAAGTGATATGGTTGTCAACCGCTCTTTCCCACATCTTGTTTACATCAGTTAAAATTTGACCTTTGTGAGGTGTGGGCATATTCTGTATATTATTGCAATTTTTGCCCTGTCATGGGTGTCTACCCCACTTGACCAATGATATCCCTGACTTTTTCCCTGATTTCCCCTGATCATAGTATGTCACATCCTTCTAACTCCTCCCCCAACCCCACCCCCCCTTCTCTCCTCATTTTTTCTACTAATCTTTAAGTTTTAAAATTTAAATAAACTTTTTTTTAAATTTGTATTAACATTATTTACTAAGAATATATAGAATATATTACACAGCTACACACAAAAAAAAAATAGTTTGAAAAACATT
>JBCFYV010006295.1:0-12349 GCA_039000515.1 Timema cristinae
AGGCATTCCAGCTACATTCTGCTTCCACCAAAGCTCAATTCTTTGCCGCTGTTGCTCTGATAGTAATGTATTCTGCCTTATTGGGACCTATGGTAAATACTCTACGGTCTAAAAGCCCTGGACCTGCTCCAATGTTCACAGCACATCAAACGATCATCGGAGTGATAACACTAATAATGCAGAGCAAGTTGCTACAGATCTCATAGAGGATGCATACTAGATTTCCGAGGAAGTTGGATTGGAATTGATGGTGTCAAGATCTGTTGAAAGAACAGCAACATCGCTCTAACTCTCCAGCCCTTTAGAGTATTGGAAGAGTTCCTTAGTAATTCCTTACTTTGCCTCTTTAATGTCTTCATTGGATCAACGTTTCTCAGAAGAACATTCACCTGCTTTTTCACTTTTGGCGCTATACTCTTTATCATGGTGGAAATGACCATTCAAGACTTCAATATGAAAGCCTAGAATTCTTGAATTTTTATAAATTGCAAGACTTCTTACTTTGAAGCTGAACAATGGTATGCCATGTGGAAGGGGAAGAAACTCAGCAAGAAAAGAGCAGTTAAAAGAGCTAAACATAGCAAACCTAGTAAAAATAGGCACAAATCTTTTAACATACCACAAAAAACCGCTCTGCTCATTTATCTTGCACAGCCATGCACTACTTCTACCGAAGAGCGGTCATTCAGTATCTTGCAAAGAGTAAAGACCTGGCTAAGGTCGACAATGACAGGGGAGCATTATAAATAAAAATACTTAACCAAAAGTAGAAATAAAATATGTGTGGAGAAAGTTAAGTTTGGATGTAATTGGTTTTGGAATCCCTTCAATATAACACAGCAGGACTATACTCGCTGAATGTGCACAGAAAAACTACATTGGTAAAAAAGGAAGAATTTGAGAAGGAAATGTTAAAAAGCTTTTCAGCAACTCCAAAAAAAAAACTTTTTTTATGCTAAGATTTTTTTGATATTTTCTTTTTAACTATGCATCCAAGACATCTTGTCTTAGCTTAGATATTTTTTTATATATAGTAAAAAAAAGTGTGTTCTTTGTATTATCGCAAAATATACTCATTAACCGCATGAAAGGTACGCTCTGATGCTAATGTTTTATTTTATGTCATGGTTAATATGTTGCTGTTTCTTTTTGTATTGCATTACAGGTTTACTGTAAATATAGTCCCCCTTACCCCTGTAGCGAGTGAGACCATGCTCGAGCCAGCCCTGAACAATCACCAGGCTTGGGCAACCCCTCATAGCAAGGGGGTGGGGGGACATTCCAACTGGCCGAGTGTAGGGCTAAACCAGAGAGGTGTGACAAAAGACAGTCGAGCAACGGGTCTTTGAGTGTCAACACTAAGAGTGCGCGTTTTCACGTTGTAATAGACGTGTGTGACGGACTCAAGACATGTGTATATAATAGACGTGTTAATAACTAATCATTCCTTGTAATGTTGTAGTTTAGTAATAAGAGTAGTGAATAAGAATCGTAACAGTGGTGATAGCGGTGGAATAGTACGTTATTATATTATACTATATTAAACTACAATGGTTAGCGCTGTATTAATGCCTCGAACATTCGACGGTCAAAGTGACGTGTCAGAGTGGATCGCCCATTTTGAGTTAGTGGCCACAGTGAACAATTGGTCGGATGACGCAACGAAATGCGCGTATCTTGCGACAAGTTTGGCTGGTAAAGCGTTACAATCATATCTTGTTTTGGACCAAGAAGAACAAAAACAATATTCTAAAGTTAAAAATGGATTAAAACAAGCTCTGGCCCCGGGGCAAGGAGACGAACTTTTTAAAGCCATGTTTCGTAACCGACGCCATGCACCCGCGGAACCACTCCCGTCGCTCGGGCTGGATTTACGTCGACTTTCAGCTAAAGCTTTCCCAAATTTAGATGTGGCTGTGAGAGATGTTCTCGCCAAGGACCAATTTATAGAAGCGTTAAATGACGCGCAATTGCGTTTATTTGTGCGACAGGCTAGACCTAAAACGCTTGACGAAGCTATGACTGTTGCTGTAGAAACAGAATCTACCCTCGAAGTGGAACGTTCGAGGACGCTACCAATCCAACACAAGTGGAAATGAGACGCCCACCAATCCTCCGGGCATAGTGGGGGTCTTGCTCTGCAAGATATGGGCAAGCTGCTTCAGGAACAACAAAAGACACTTCAGGCCATGACGACAGCGATGCAGCAATTATCAACCACACTTTCTGCATCACGGGAGCGGGGTGACCGACGCCCATTACAATCATCATCTGGTCGAACAATGAGATGCTGGGCTTGTGGCGAAAACGGCCACCGACGGGCACAGTGCCCTCAGGGAAATGGCCAGCGGCCAGTGTGAACGAGTTCATGCTGGCCGGGACTTCACACGGGACCGCGAAACGCACGATGGCCAAGGAGACTTCACACGGGACCGTGAAACACGTGACGGCCAAGGAGGATCCACACGGAACCGCGAAATGCACGCCGAATGGGGAGGCTTCACAAGAGACCGGTAAACGCGTGCCACCCGAGGAGGATCTACCCACGATCACGGAACGCGCGCTGGCTGAGAAGCATTCACACGGGGATGGTAGTTGTGAGGTAAGTTCACACGTGAGTGAGGGGCGCCAGATTGATTCGGCGTCCACATATGTCCGCGCGGACCACGAGGCTATCGACAGGTACCTTGGTACATTTGGGGTATGGAGTGTAGAGTCAGAAGGGGCAGTATACGTGAACGGACACGTAGAAGGTTGTGCGGTTCGTATTTTAATTGACACTGGTGCCGCCGTGTCCTTAATACGCAGAGACGTGTGGGAAAGTGCTAAAGGACGGTCTAATATGTCGGTAGCACCCACATTAGCTTGTATCGTGAACGCGAGTGGAGATCCAATAAATACGGAGGGAGAGGTTGAAATGACTGTGAAGATTGGTGTTAGTGTTGGTGTTCTTGGAGTAGATTTTCTCATAAAAAATCAGGGGGATGTTTTACTCTCTATCTCAGAGCTAAGGCTAGGTGACTCAGTGGTAGGGTTGATAAGAGGTCCCACAAAAGAATAATGTGAATGGAACTAGCGTGTGGAACGTAGCTGTGGACAAAACAATGATAGTACCATCATATAGTGAGGTGTTCACTCGTGGATTGGTTAACACAGCTCACGATAAAGTGACTGGATTGTTAGAGCCTTCGGCCAACCTTAGGGAGAATCACGGAGTTATGGCTGCCCATGTATTGGCAAGTATACAGAACAAGGAATTACCAATTAGACTTATTAACCCAGGTCCCTCGCCAGTTACATTGCGGGCAGGTACGACGATAGGCAAGTTCTTTGAAGTACCTCAAGAGATGCCAGTTGCAACAATTGGGAAAATAAACACGAGTGACGAAAGATTAGAACATCTTTTTGACTTGACAAAATGCAAATTGGACCAGGAAGAGCGCAAAGACTATGCAGCTTGCTAAACGAGTTTAGTGATATCTGCTCCAAGGGATCAAATGACCTGGGGAGAACTAATCGTATTTATCATCACATTGAAACAGGTAGTGCTATTCCTATCAGGCAACCACCAAGACGTCTCCCAATACATCGGCGGGGAGAAGCGAGCCGGGTAATGGAGGACATGATCTCGGATGATATTATACAACCGTCATCATCTCCATGGAGTTCTCACATTGTCCTTGTGCAAAAAAAGGATGGAACAACAAGATTTTGCGTGGACTACAGGAAGCTAAACGCAGTAACACAAAAGGATGCTTACCCTCTTCCATGGATCGACGATCTCCTGGACTCCACTAGGAGGTGCGACATCGTTCAGTACCCTGGATATGGCATCAGGATACTGGCAATGTGAAGTGGCCCCCGAGGATCGCCCAAAGACCGCATTTTCAACAGGGGAAGGGGGGCTATATGAATTCAAAGTCCTACCCTACGGTGTGTGCAATGGACCTAGCACTTTCCAACGTCTAATGGACTTAATTTTAGCTGGGTTTGCAGTGGAAGTCCACACTGGTTTATCTAGATGACGTAATAGTTTATGGGAAAACATTCAATGAACATTTACTTCGACTTCAAGAAGTGTTCTTATGTTTGCGAGAAGCAGGGCTAAAACTAAAGCCTTCAAAGTGTCAGCTCATGCAGCCTCAAGTCAATTTCTTGGGACATACCATCTCAGGACGGGGAATTTCAACAGACCCACAGAAGGTGCGTGCTGTTGAGGAGTGGCCGGCACCAAAATACATAGAGGAACTTCGGGCATTTCTAGGAACTGCTTCATATTACTGCAGATTCATTAAAAGTTTTGCAAACGTGGCTGCACCTCTTTACAAGCTTACACAAAAAAGGGGAACGGTTTACCTGGGATCAAACCTGTGAAACAGCTTTCAAAGAGCTAAAGAAACGCCTTACTTCCAGTCCTGTTCTGGCATTTCCTTCACTTGAAGATAACTTTATTCTGGATACAGATGCAAGCAATATAGGTATAGGTGCTGTATTGAGCATTAAATGTGATGGCGAAGAGAAGGTAGTAGCCTATATGAGTCGCACATTGACAAAGGCAGAGCGACATTATTGTGTGACAAGAAAGGAAATGTTGGCTCTAGTTGTTGCCACCAGACATTTTCGGCACTATTTATACGGCAAGCCATTTATTGTCAGAACAGACCATAGCTCCTTACGCTGGCTTCAATCTTTCAAAGAACCAGAAGGGCAGGTTGCACGCTGGCTGGAACAAAATTGCTGAGCTGGAGTTCACAGTGCAACACCGAAATGGCAAGTCCCATGGGAATGCTGATGGCCTATCCGGCGGCCATGTCAACAATGTGGAAGAGAGAGTGAGAATGAAGATGCATTTGAAGCACCTAACAATTTCAAGGGAAGTTTAAGTAAAGTACTGGATGTGAATTTTCTTGCGATCAACAGTTTCGGATGGTCGCTAGAAGAACTACAGAAGAGACAGGAAGAAGACCCTGTAGTTGAACATGCAGTGCAGTGGTGTAAAGCGGGAGAACAGCCACCCCGAGACTCAATCGTGCAAGAAAGTCGTCAGGTGTTAAGACTATGGGAACAATGGGATAGTTTGACACTAAGGGTCGGCTTGGTGTATCGACAGGGGGAGGGAGATATTAGGAACAACAGACTTCAGCTACTTCTACCACGAGAACTAAAAATTGAAGTCATGGAGGCCCTCCATAGTTCACCAACAGGAGGTCATCTGGGATTTAAGAAAACGTTAGAGAAAGTTCGGGAGCGGTTCTATTGGCCTGGGCATCTGGAAGATGTGAAGGTGTGGTGCAAAGCCTGCCATGATTGTGCACGTAGGAAATCCCCAAATATGGCTGCGAGAGCACCACTCATCAATCGTCGACCAGGATACCCATTACAACGAATCTCCGTAGACATCTTGGGCCCACTCCCTGAGACCACCACAAAACAATAAATACATCATGGTTGTAGCGGATCATTTCACGAAGTGGACAGAAGCATATGCCATGCCTAACCAGGAAACTGTGACAGTGTCAAGGATAATAATTGAGGAATTCGTGTGTCGGTTTGGAGCTCCTGATGAAATCCACAGTGACCAAGGGCGTCAATTCGAAGCTAAGACATATTTCAAGAAATGTGCTTGTTTCTGGGAATCAGGAAAACAAGGACTACGCCATACCATCCCCAATCAGATGGATTAGTCGAAAGGTTTAACCGCACTCTTCTAGCTATGTTGAGCCAGTGGGTTAACGAGCGACACAATGACTGGGACAACTTCCTCCCCAAGTCATGTTAGCCTATAGGTCTAGTCAGCATGAGACAACAGGCTACACACCGTTTTATCTCATGTTCGGGCGAAATGTACGACTACCAGTTGATGTTGCATTCGGTCACCCGGAAAAGGTGTTTTTGAATGAAAACCTTATTTGTGAAAGCCATGCGAAGCCGTTTCGAGTTGGCGTACGAAAAAGTTCTAGAAAAAACTGGGAAACTGCCAACACGTACAAAAGATGCTTTGTGATTGACGATGTTCGGGTTCCCCTTATGAGGAAGGGCAGCGAGTGTGGCTACTTAGCAGTGCCGTTAAACGTGGATGCTCACCGAAACTACACCGCCCATGGGAAGGGCCTTACGTGATAATAAAACGAGTTTCCGATGTCACGTATCGTGTCAAGAAAGGCCAAAAGCGCTTAGTTGTCCATTTCAACAGGCTCAAGTTGTACCAGGCTTTAGACACCCAAGGTGAGAACAAAGAAGCTCCTAAGGTTGTTGGAGAACCTGAAACACGGGAGGAGGAAAAGGAACTGTCAAAACCAAATGTCACGCGAGGGTCAAAACACCCACCCTCTCCAACAAGAGCACCTCCAGGTAAAACTGGTACCCGCAGGACTGAGGGAGCAGCTTCAACAAACACGAGCGTGCGAGCAGGGGGCAGAGTCCGAACGGCGCTACCCAAAACGAGACTCGCGTGCACCAGAGCGGTATCAAGCCGGTATAATTTTGTGGGCACTGGGACGTGCCCAATTTACGAAGGGGTAGTGTAGCGAGTGAGACCATGCTCGAGCCAGCCCTGAACAATCACCAGGCTTGGGCCACCCCTCATAGCAGGGGGGTGGGGACATTCCAACTGGCCGAGTGTAGGGCTAAACCAGAGAGGTGTGACAAAAGACAGTCGAGCAACGGGTCTTTGAGTGTCAACACTAAGAGTGCGCGTTTTCACGTTGTAATAGACGTGTGTGACGGACTCAAGACATGTGTATATAATAGACGTATTAATAACTAATCATTCCTTGTAATGTTGTAGATTAGTAATAAGAGTAGTGAATAAGAATCGTAACACCCCCATGGGAAAAATTCCTGCTTAGGCCCTTAATTCCAATGTTTATACACTTTTAATGTGGCCAGAAAGTTGTCTTATATAATTGATCCATTCCCTCTATTATTTAAGAACCTCTACTTTTTATAAAGAGGTGGGTGTGAAGTTATTTTCTTGATTTGACACATGCATGTTCATATTCAAAACTGCTAAATCTTCAAAGAGGTATTGATAAGATTTTTATAATTTGTCAAAGTTTATTATGTTGTTTCAATATTGGCCTGTCTTCAGCTATGTTAAAAATAAATATTAGGAGAATTAGTTTCTGAGGACTTATTTGCGAATAAAATATATCAATAAGTTTTTTTTACACATATTAGGGCTAATTGAACATTATTAATGGTAAACCTATATTTTAGAATGTAAAACAAGCATACAGTGTAGCTTAAGAGGATGCTGTAGACAGTGTTGCGACTAAAATTTATTAAACTAATGAGCAAAGAAGAATTTAAACAATAATTGAACTGGTGCAGGTGTGACAGATTATTGAACTAAGTGCATATTAAAGAAACGGCTTTCTGCTATAAAGAAATAGAAAATACATATAAAAATTGGAAATTCTTACTTTGCCAGTTTGTTATATAAATTAATAAACGTTTATTTAAAAAATAATCTTTAATATTTTTTCTTATTTGTGACACAATAACTTTACATATATTATCATCTTAAGGCCCTGCCTACCCATAAATGCACGGTTCTAAACAAAGAATTTAAAACAAAATATATTTAATAATTCAACATTGTTGTTTTTTATTTATTTAGTAACATATCTGGGCATCTTTCATAATTCTTATGGAATTTTCAAACCATGCTAAAAATAGTTATTGAAATATTTTCATTAAAAATGTTTCCATTTCAATGCATTTTAAATGGGAAAAAAAAAATTATTAATGGATTTATTTATTTTCTTTGTACAATTAAGCTAGAGTGTTTGTTTATAACATACTATTTAATGAATAATTTCTTTTTCTTTTTAGACATATTTTTTAATTTGGGTTAGCTTCAATAATCACGACGATATTGAGCTCTAACGACTCCCAAGTCGACCCTCTAGTCAAAATACATGGTTTAAATACAACTTTTCCTTCTGCAACTAGTTGTCATAGCTGATAATAGGTGCCGTTAGTATGATCATTACCCATTTACAAGCTAGTATCATTTTGCAAGCGTTGGCTAACCTGCTGTATCGGAATGCAGGCGGCAATGGAGGGTTAAACTAATCTCTGTGACCTTCTTGAGTTAAAGAAACATTAATACCATGTACGTTAGGATAAGAAGGGCCAATGTCAAATTATGAAAATTTGCGTAATTAAATATAAACAACTAAACATCTTAATATATTCAGTAACTAAAATACTCACAAAGTCTTCCTGCTGTGTGAATAAATATAGTTGGTCCCTACTTACTTCAATGAGAGTATTACTCTAGTGATACATTATTTTCAAAGAAAAAGCCACATGCTTCTCCATACACAAAGTTTTATGACATTGGCCCTTATTTACCTGAGACAGTAAAAACATGTAAAATTCTTCACTCTTATCTTATATTCTTTCTTGGGTTTTTTCATTCTTTAGCACTACACGTTGTAATAATAAGAGTTAATATTCAAGTATATGAAAACTACTGTACATTGAATTTTTAATCCACTATTATAATAAATAAAAATAAACATTCCTGCTCATATCAAACATAGTTATTTTAAATAAAATTTGGTCTAAATGTAATTTGGAGACGTTCTCAGTATAATTTTATATACTAGTTTTTATTTTACGGTCTAAGATTTGACTCTCATTGGACTTTGGAATAAGTTATTTTTTCAAAAAGTTAATGAACAAAGTTTTTGGTAGTCAAGATGTGAAAATGTTAATTTTTATTTTATTAGCGTGTTAAATGTGATTACTTTTAATTTGAACCTGTTGCATTCTCGCAGTCTGTGCGCTCGTTTCGGAAGAAATGAATCGAATCCCGAACAATAAGTAGCCACGGTGATTACTTTTTATATAATTAACAATATGTGACCTTTGTTGCTTTCGAACAAAATCCAAGGGATTGTATAAATTTTGAGGTTGAGAAGTATTTACAAAATATTATTTTATATCCTTGTGAATAACAAGTTTATGAAGAAAGGGCGCACAAAGAAAATCAAAGATATAATTGATTATTTAACTTCTTGTAGTAAAGGATAAGTTTTTTTTAATGGTATGCATATTACTGGCGCTTAGGCTATCTGTATCTACTAATTTAAGTACAATGGATGAGCAGCGATACTATTTTATTTACTGTAGAAATAATATCAAAATTAAGATACAAATAAATATTTCTATATAACAATGCAGCGATATTCTGATATTTCAAGTACTTTTTTTTTTAAAGAAAAGCTCTTAGCTGAAAGTAAATGTTACTAACACTCTGTAACGCACTTATTGTATGTTCAAAATCTCTTGTGCCTTGGCCGAGTTCGTATCACGCTAGTACTAAGTAATTTCAACCTAACAGGGAATCGAACTAGTCAAGTTATTGAGCTGATTAATTTACGCACTCAGTGCTCAGTCATAGCACTTGAGCAATATTGACCACGACATGAAGCCGATGATAAGTAAAATATATTTAAAACCATTAGAGTTAATGAACTTTTGTGTTCCTATGCCATAAAGTAAGTAAGTAAGTAGTTGATACCCGACCGCCTCTGTTGTATAGTGGTCAGATTTACTGTCTTCTGATACTGAAGTCCCAAGTTCGATCCCCAGTGCCCCTAATTGTGTCTGTGAAGCAGTGGGTCTGAAACGGAACCAAAATCAACCTCGTGAGGACAATGAGGAGATAATTGAATGAATAAGTAGCGCTTCAGTCTAGAAAACTGAGATAGAAGTCTGGAGGGCTCGTTGTGCTAACCACATGGCACCCTCAGCTTGAAAATGTTGGCCCTATCTTTGCCAACATACGGCAGCCTCTCGATTGGTATAGCCTGCTTGCAGGCTGACACCATGGAGATATTACTCAAGTTAAACTCTACCAATAGGATAAAAAATTATTCCCAAAAACATTTATTTCTGGAAAATTGTGTAAATCCTATAGATGTTTGAAAACTGTAAACACTGTATTAAATAACAGATACCCACTTCAGTGGCTGAGTGGTCTAAGGTGTCACTAGTGTTAAATTGGCCTGCTGATAGCGGAGCACTTGGGGTGCAAATCCTGGTCGAGTCTATTGAGGGTAGTTTTTCCTAAATTGTTTCCCCATCTTCCAAAATAAAAATGCTGGTAGATAACTCTCCAAATGCTTCTTTCCTCATTACCACCCAATTATATTATCATATATGCGTTATAACATGAACAGGTAGTATGACGTGGTGATATCAGTAATAAAAAACAGATATATCTAGAGACAAAATTGCCCTAGTCTTAAAAATGAAACCGCTTTTAAAATATTTTATTGCCACTTTAGCCTTTAAATTTTAAAAATTAGCCAAAGCACAGTGGCCAAATTTAGCACATTAAATTTTAGTTATTTTTTATTTTACCTGCTTACTAATAAACTCAAATAAATGGTACAACAAAATCGTATAGGTTATTTATTATTAGTTAGTGACAAAACCTTCAAAATTAAGTTATCTCTAATTTTACCTTAAATAAATTTTTCTCTGATAAATAAGTGTACATTATTATTTATCACTACCCCACAAGATATTTATTTGAAAAAATTTCAATAGTGGTACAACAGCATTAACCTGGAGTCACGTGACACTTTGATAGGCTAATTACTCAAAATGGGGTACGGGTACAAAACTTTCTCTTTGTGGTACAAAACGGTACAAAACTATTATAAAACTTTGGCATCAAAAAAAGTTCAAAATCAAAAGGGGTACAACCGCATTTACCTGGAGTACGTGGAGTACTCACTTTGATATGCTAATTACTCAAAACGGGTACGGGTACAATACTTTTTCTTTCTGGTACAAAACGGTACAAAACTAGTACAAAACTTTGGCATCAAAAAAGTTCAAAATCAAAAGGGGTACAACCGCATTTACCTGGAGTACGTGGAGTACTCACTTTGATATGCTAATTACTCAAAACGGGTACGGGTACAATACTTTTTCTTTCTGGTACAAAACGGTACAAAACTAGTACAAAACTTTGGCATCAAAAAAGTTCAAAATTAAAAAGTAGTAAAACAGCATTAACCTTGAGTCACCATTTGATATGAAATTTACTCAAAATGGGTACGGTACAAAATTTGGCATCAAAAAAATTTCAAATTCAAAAGTGGTAAACTGATTAACTAGGTCACCACTTTGATATGCAAATTACTCAAATGGGTAGGGTACAAAATGGAAAAAAATAGACAAAATTTGTAAAAAAAAAAATTCAAAAGTGGACAAAGCATTAACCTGGAGTCCCCAATTTGATATGCTTTTTACTCAAAAGGGTCGGGTACAAAACGGTAAAAAAATAGTACAAACTTTGGCATAAAAAAAGGTTCTAAATTCAAATTTGGTATTCAGGTTAAGGACGTTGCTGATGGAAGAATAAGCAAATTTTTCTGTCGGGGGTGTGATTTATTTGACGTTAGTTCCCCCGTTTAGTCAAACTTGGTCCCCTAACACTTTAGGTCCGGCACTACATTTTATCTCTCTATTTCTTGGAAAAAAGTTTGCTTCTGCTTTTATGATTACCGGTCGTGGTCGCCAGCTCCCAATTGTTTAAAAAAAAAAGTAATTCTGCCCCTGATGGTGGAATCACCGTTTGTATAACGTTAGCAACCCATCTTTTTAGAATTGAAAGCTCAACACACCGCCGAGAGGGTAGGCAGGGCCTTAAGAAAAATTAATTAGTTTTTAAAATTTAAAATGGTTTTATTTTTTTGCATCCTTTAAAACTTTAAATTACAATAATTAAGGGAAGGATTTAGTATTGGGGGAAAAGTACCCTCATTTGTTTGGATAAAGAGTGAGAAAAATTTAGGGAAAACCAGACTCAATACACCCATTTGGATTTGAACCTGACTCCTATCCAACCAAAATGGACGAGTTGAAGTCTAGTTGCACCAACGATTCGAGTGTCAAGATTGCTAAGGCTTTGTGTTTTATCTGTCAAAAAGCACCTCAGCGAGTTTGGTCAAACCTTTTATTAAAAATTTTGTAAAGGTTGAAAGAAGGTTTTGGTCAAGGGGGAAATTTAGCAATTTTTTTTAGAAACGCGTCTTATTACCCCTTTGGGTTATACAGTTATGTACTAACTATGCTAAGGGTTTTTGGAAGGGAAGGTTATTTTATACGATTTGTCAAAATTTGCGTGAGGGGAGTGAAAAAAAAATTTTGGGGGGAAAAACCCCAAATAACCTTTACCCGATCGGCCCCGATATCCCCGTCATGGCAGTCTTGTTACTGCGAGAGTAGTGCCTTAGACCATTGGTCTCAAAGTGTGTGGACTCAGCATTGATCCCTGTACAGTCACAGTTTCTATGACCCTCCCTTTTATTTTCATTTT
>JBCFYV010006296.1:0-11852 GCA_039000515.1 Timema cristinae
GTCAATCAGCCTCGTGAGGACAAATTACTTGAATCAAAAAGTAGCGACCCCGGTCTAGAAAACAAATATTAATTGCAGGAGGGATCGTTGTGCTGATCAAATGACCCCATCTATCCGCACTTGTTGGCACTATTTTCACCGACAGACGACGGTCGTTTGGTCGGTATAGCTCGATTGCGGAATGACGCCATAGAAAAATTTTTTTTCTTAGATCAAAAAATGGGTCAGGAAAGAAAGACTCAATGATTTTTTTCCCTACCAATATTGTACAAATAGTTACCAATATAGTTACAAAATAGTTACAAATTGTTACATTATTGTTACAAATATTGCGGTAATCCTGAAGAGTCCCTAAATATATTTGCCGCTCCAAACGTTTGTAACTTAGCTTTATACATTTTTTTTAAATGTCCGTAAAGAGGAATTAATTTTTGACGTATGAACATTTAAAGTAAAAATATAATTATTCTTATCAGGGGTGCCCATCCTGTAATTTTTTTTTTTCTGGATCCACCATTAGGTAGTATATTTATCGACTAAAAATTGTTTGTAGTTGTAGTATTTTTATAATACAGGAAACTCATTTAGAAGAGAAAGTTAAATTAAGTGTTTTTTTTACTTCATTTAATTTCATGTGCAAGACCAAAATTTATTTGTCTCTATTATTCCTAATATTGAAATTGTATGTTGATATTTTATTAAAATAGTGTCAAAAATTTAATATAATTTTTTTTTATTTCTCGAATTGTCCCACTTAAAACCAGAGGCTCCGAGATGATGTTTGTGGTTACTATCTTCCTTTTTTTTCAACGCGTCTTACCCTTTATTCGGGTTATATACCTATTTACTTATACATTAACGTTTAGGAAATAGGAGGGTTAAATTTTGAGGAATTGTGTCCTCATTTGCATGGAGGGAGAGTGTAAAATTAATTTAGGAAAAAAAACCTCATTACACACGACAAGGCTCTGTCTCTGTCTTTGGCAGTCCAGTCTATTGCTAGAGTAGCGCCTTAGACTATGCGTCCACCAAAGTGGGTGTGATTATATATCTAATGAGCTGCAGTCTGTTATTTTAAAACTGGAAACTTATGCTGTGTCAATGGCAGAGTTAAAACAAGTTATAAAGTATATTATTGGAACATTTTGGATAGCTTTTAGTTAAACTTAAAGATTTCTCATTTGATTTAATAATTATATCTAAAATAAACCAATTTAATGACTTGCAATCAATATCGATGGTTTAATTTAATTAGGTCCCTATAAAAATTAGGATATAGATTGTAATGATATTGGTTTGGATCACTCTAAAATATATAAAATGTCGTGGATGAATGGTAATTTTTCTTTAAGTAACATATGTAGAGTATCCTTTTATGATTCATCCATGAAGAAACACGCGCTTTTCATAAATAATGTGAAAAGGATTACATCTATTAAAATATATTTTATATACGATTTTTCCTGTTAAAGGAACAACTTCGCAGTATTTGGCAAAGGTGCCAATTACCTGTACCAAAGAAAAGCTAGCCTTCACAACACCTGTCGCCAGGAATCTTTCTATTAGTTAGTTTCCACACTGTTGACGAAGGGAGCAAGAGGCAAGGGGTATGTTCATATATAAGCCGCTTGTGCGTATGTTTAACGCGCCCACGTCACACGGGCAACGCAGTCAGGGACTCACTGGCACTAGCAACTGGCTCTCGCCAGTCACAGTATAACACAGAATACAATAATTTACATTAATATCACAAGTGTGCATTAATATAAAGCATTTAATTGGAGTATGAATAAGTAATTAACAGATGTCATTTAAATAAACCGTGTGTGGAATCAACAGCAATCAATAGTTCTCTTTCTTTCATTTTATAAATATACGATTTAATTAGTGCTCGACCACGGAGATATAGACAGCTGGTTAAACGGTATATTTTCCGTACAGTGATGATAGGCGCTCGACCACGGAGCTATAGACAACCTAAACATCGTCACAGCATTATTATATCAAGGATTTAATCCATAGTGTTTCAAGGTGGACATCAAAGGCGTCCATTTACTTACATATTTAGACCCTGCGTCAGTGGTCGCATGATTTTTAAGCGTCCCCTCTCGTGTTGGACTAGACTGCGATGACAGTGAGATTGGGGTTCGAATCCCAGTCGTGTCTACTAAGACTGGTTTTTCCCTAAATTATTTCCACTCTCACTTCACACAAATATGGTTACACTTCCTTTAAATGCAACCTTCCTCATCTTTAATTAGCGTATTTAGTAAATATGTGTATTAGCATGAACAGGTATTAGGACATGGTGGTTAAAATAACCTACAAATTTAGTATACTTTTGATTTACTCAAGTGTGTGTATTTTGGAGAAAAGGTATGTATATAATCTGTAGAGTTTTATCTTGTTTTGTTAGTTTATTGGTTGATTTTATTTGTATTTACATAATATACTTGTATATATATACGAGAGAGAGAGATTAAGGGTCTGACGCCTTAGCTCAGTTGGTAGCATGTCTGCTGTTGAGCTAAAGGTCCCGGCTTTGATTACCGACATGGCCGAAAATTTATCATTGATGAAAATATGGAGTTTACCCCTTCACATTGATAAATGATGGCGGGGGACCCGGGCGTTGTTTCCGATCTAGTCTTAAGTTAGATTATAACTATAAGACATATGACGCTATGACAGGGCCCAGCAAGCCAGTAGTGGAAAATATATTATGGCTTGAATAAAAAAGAGGCCACGGACTGTAAACAGTAGTGGATTTGAGTAAGATCAAAATTTTAAGGGGGCGGGGGCTGGGGGGGGGGTTGGTTACAATATTTATTCACGTACGGACAAAGACAAACAAGAGGTCACTTTTATAGATCCCAAAATTTTTTAAATACATTTATTTCTGAGAAATATAAATATCAAAATGTTTACTTATTTTCTGAGATTTAACATTTATATCTACCGGTTTGAATAAACAATTGGAGGGCTAAACTCCAATCAAATCCGTGTTTAAAGAGAAATTAAAGGGACAAGGCCTCCTTATTGATTCACCAGTTACGAGGGTAATATTGTAATAGTTTTTGATTAATCAAGAGGAATTAATGGAGGGCGACATCTAATTAGTTCGAGACCGTGACAGAGTTGTATCCTATATAGGAGTTTTTCGCATCGTGTTAAGCACATTGCCTATCTGTGACGTCATGTTCAAGATAGTACTCTATTCCCCATATTAATGTATTTAGTTTTATTTGAACAGTTTTAAGGATATAATATTGAAACCAAATTATTTTTGGATATTGAAGAAGTTTTTATTATCTAGATGTACTTTTTTTTTAAATCATCTACAAACTCATTAGATAATTCATTTAGGCACTATCCTGAGACACTGTTAAAGTTTATTGATATTTGACAATATTTTTTTAAACCCTAATTTTTTAATAAAAGTGAATGAAGTAGATGTTAACAATAAAATAATATAACTTTTGCGTAAGCATAGTAAATGTCATCAGTATTTAAAAAGAGTAAATAATCAAACTTTATATTAAAATTTTGATAAATTTAAGAAATTTTCGAACTTGTTCTAAAAATTAATATAGCCACGTTTTGTATCAAACAAAAACAGTACGTTTAAAATAAATAATTCAAAACGTTTCAAAGGTTTCAATTATTCATAAAAGGGAAACTAAGGAGATAAAATCAAAATATTCATTTTTAAAAATTTGGTAGAAAATTATGTATCGATTGCGAACATTTATAAATAATAGTATTTGAAGATTAAAAGAGTGACGTTACATTACATATGTTTTTCAGGATAACGTTTATATCTCAAATCTGATAACAACTACAACAAATACTTTTTTATTATTAATTTAGATATAGCAGAGACCTGTTTTGACTGAAATCTAGATTGTGTTATAAAGGTGTTCTCAATTTTCTAACATATAAAAGCATTAACGCAATTTGGTTTCAAATTCATCATTCCCTTTATTTCCCCTGTACCCTTAATTTGTGTTTGACCAAATTTGGTGATTTATAAAAAAAATAGATTATTACCATATTACTAACTTATTCGTTTATTCTTGTTACGATCTTAAAAAAACAGGGAGTCGTACCGGTGGACACGCGGACAAAGTTGACACTCTAAACTAATCTGGTTTTTTCAGTTATGTAGAAGTTGGGGCTTTCATCCCGGTCAGATATGCAGAGGTGTGATTCTCCCCAAGTTTTTCCCTCACTCCCTCAAAGCAAATGCAAGCACCTTTCCACTAAATTATACATCGCTCCTTTCTACACCATTAGATGTAAATATGTGGATAAGCCGAATAAGTAGTAAAACGAGATGCTCAAAAAAAGTAAAAGGGTTAAAATTATATAACATTTAAAAATGAAAACATTTCCTATAGCCATACTATCTTTATTTTATAGGTATTTATATTAGCTATCAAAATAACATCTACAGATCACATGACTTGAATAAACACGTGAAAGTAGTTCTAGTAGCCTGCTTTCTATGACAATTGAGCTCTATTATACTTGAAAAAAATTGTTCTAGTTACAAAACACTTTCAAACCAACTCATACAAATATTGGAAGAATCAACAAGTAGTATTTTAATTTATTTGAGTTATTTAACATGCATGTTCTGGACCAACTGATTATATTAGCACATGAGAATTTCTATGAGCGAGATAGAAAGGGCTAAACAGTTTTGCCAGTAGAGCTATTTTCACATACATTTCATAGTTATCTCACATGCCACAATTGATATGGGACCAACGGCTTTAATTCCCCTCCGAAGGAAGTTGTGCTACGGATTATAATATCTCTAGGAGAATCCTTCGAACTGGGCTGTGTTTGAACCCACGAGCATTGGGTCATGGGGCGAGCACTTTACCCCAAGACCCCCGAGGTTGACCTCAAGTAGTATCCTCTATTAATAAAAAGCTTGTAAACTGCGGTACATTTATGCCCCATTATTTCCTAGTGGCTAGTTATGTCTCCATTCTTTAGAGCAGGCATGTCACACTCATGATTTTGTGCGGCCAGTGGACCTTATGATAAACCGTCTACAATGCGATCCTATTCTTCTTTTTATAATCTTTGAGGAAATACAACATTTTAGAATGAGATATTTGGGAATTTTACATGAATTATTTCCAAAAAATTGTTGAATTTTTTCACCAAATACGCGTAGATTTTGTCAAAACACACCTATGGTAATCTGTTTCAAATGTTTAGTAAAATAATATATATAGTCTTATTGTTAAACAGAATGTTCGCAAACTCATATCCTAAACTGTACATATAGTTTGTTTGAACCAAAAGTAATAAAAAAATCCCTAGACCCATCCAGAAAAACTATGCTAATACCATTAAATTGTGTTCAAAGTTTCGGCGTGAATCACCGGGAAAGTAAAGCTGTTAAGCATGGGTGTACAATAAGTTTCATATGAGTTAGGCGCGTGGCACTACCCATCATGTAGTAAAGGCAAGCACTTTCTGTGATGTAGGAGCGTTAATGATGACCCTCAGAACATATTCGCATTTATAGATGGATGGGTATGTTGTTTACTATTAATTGTGGTATTTTCTGCTGCCGTGCTCCAAGATGTCAAGGTGTGTAGTGCCACCCCCTTAACTCCTATGCAACCTGTTGTACACGCATGCTTGAACAGCTTTGCTCCACTGACGCTGTACGCCAACACATTTAACACCATTTAATTGTATTAGCATTGTTTGCTGGATGTAAGTGTATATGGATTTTGTATTAATTTTGGTTCAAACGAACTATATGCGCAGTTTGGGTTATGAGTTTCCGGACATTCTGTATATAGGAGGCCTACTCATTTCTTTTTATAGTAATAAAACATTTAGTTGGAATTATTTTTACTTAAAATAATGACAAAATATAAGTTTTTAAATGCGGCCCCTCAGTATTTTTATTGGGCAATGTGGCCCTAAAGTTCAAACGAGTTTGACACTCCTGCTATTTGTCATATTCCCTGTTAATTATATATCTCACCAGTAATACATTATTGTTTGTAGAATTGCCAGTTCACTTATATTCACGGTGTTAATGGTAGCTCCTGTTAATTTAAAGTCTGTAAACAGCAATACAGTAATGTTAGTAGTATTGCCAGTTTCACTTATAATCACGGCGTTAATATTAGCGCCCGTTAATTCCAAGTCTGCAAACCGTAATACAATTATGTAAGTAGAATTGCCAGGCATTTTTTCCATGGCACTTGTAACACATCGAATCCGGGATGTCTGACCGTACTTGCCTATGACCCTTTCCAGGTTGTAATTTGTAAAAGTATGTATTTTATTCACACTTATCATTTAAAGAATAATATTAATACATCATTCTGTTATTTTACTGCCTAGATTAAGGTTGAAAGACTCACAAGGTCATGTTGTTGTTTCATAACTGACCTAGCAAAATAAAATCTTGTTTTGAAAAAAACTTTTGGCATTTCTCCTTTCTGTTCTGCGATATCTAGCAAATGTGTGGACCAATTTCGTTAAAATTGGTCAAAGACATTCTTTTAACCTAAGCCAAACATCATCATTATCAACTGTTTCCAGCCTATGGCTGGGTCAGTTTAGTAAATACTGCCATCTTCCACTATCCTTTCACCATGATTCCTCCTTTAATCTCCTCCATTCTTCTCCTCTCACTTCTAAACTTCATGTTATTTGGTCCTCTAATATCCTTCTTGCCCTCCCTCACGATATTTGCCCTACTTACTTTATTTCCATCATTTTCTTCGCCATCCTCATTACATTCCCATACCGTCTCTGTCTTGCTTCCTCTACTATTTCATGTACTCCCTTTGCACCTAGGCTGAACGTAGTAAATAAATTATTTACCTTTAATTTTGGCATGTATTGCGAGTGTGACTTTTTAAACCACGTGAAACATTATTATTTTCTATAAATATAATATACTATCTTATTTTATTTCCAAGGAAATCAATCAACTTCAAATCCAAGGAGAAACTGCGAGAGATCCAACAATAAATGTTAGACTGTAGTATGGTAGGAGCATGACATAATTCTTAAGATGATATACATTGCTTAACATACTTTGTATGGCTGGAGCTTCAGTCGGATTTTCATAGGAAGCTCGTTATTTTAAAACTGTAAGCTCATGTTGCCACAATAATGGGAAAAATAATACAATTGTATTTGCATTATTAGTCCGTTTAATTAATTATGTAAAGACAAACTATAGAGTAATCCATCAGGAATTATACTTAGAAACTTTTGATATCTTTTTAGATCAACTTTTTTTTTTATTAATAAATCAAATAAGACATATTTATCTATTGCCAAATTATAGTTACTTTCAATGAATGTTGGTGGTAATAATTGTGTTTCCTATTAAAATCAGGGTATAGGTCCGTTGGTAATAGAACTATCCGTTATAATTACTACGGTGTATTTCAGGTACTTTGATGCAATATGAAGAGAAGGTTTAGCTGAAAGTAAATGGATAATCCCACACTGGTGTTTGCATGGTCTTAAACGTCACTCTCTAAATATAACAAATTGCTAATGATGGGGAAGGTCATAGCTTGAATCTCGGTTGGGTGTAATTATACCTACACAATTGAAGGTAAAGGTAATCGTTGTCTAAATTATACCTTCCTCATCATTTGCCTATTAGTATAAATGTTTGAATTGATTGTATGGGTAGTAAGAAGTAGGGTAAAAATTAAATAGAACAGAAATCCTTACTAAAGCCAGGGATTGTTTGATCCAAGATGTTGCCATTTTTTTTTTGTGCAATAAATCACGTTAATATACAGCGATACTTAAAAAAATGTAGGACCTTGGTAAGTTAACAGTATATAGGTGAACAAAATAGTTTGTTAATAATCTTTGGAAGTGAAATAAATAATTGTAATTTAACTATATTGTAACCCTGTTACAACACCTAAAGGAAAAATAGATTGTTTTGTTCCCCACTGCGGCCCCAGTTGACCTCGTCTCGGCAAGGATCCACTCCACTAGCACATCGTGGCACTGTCAACATCGAACTAACTCGAGCGGCCGTGGTCCACTGCTTGCCCCGAGTAATGTGCCGCACCCGAGAAAAGAGAAGATGGACGATATGCGCAAACTGGATTCGCATCGTCATCTGTGTTCAGAAACTATTAGAACTATTGTTGGGCGCTCTTTTAAAAAAGCATAGGCTATTGGAGTATGTTCCAGAAGGTTGCTTTCCCTTACTCTCCCCCCTTCTTTGGTTCCACGCCTTGAGAACACATGGCTTTATTCGTCAGGTATATAAGGGCATCGTTCTGTAATGCCGGTACACCTTACACTGCGATCACTAGATGAGAAACCTTGGTCCTAGAATAGGTTTACGTTTGTACATTCAAAATTCCATTTGGCTGTAATAATTCAAAATTATCGTTCAGGATTTTATATTTAAAGCAATCATTTATTAAATGTGCCTGGTCTCTTTTAAATTGATTGAAGAGCATGTATAATCTATACACCTTGGCACGGCTTGACCAGACCATTTATTTAACTTTACTTTGTGGTCTTTTGAGAGAACTCTTTTATTTATTCAATGTACTTTCTCTTTCATCCGATTCACGGATAGGTTTATACCTTGAAGTGCCGCCATCTTAGGTCCATTATTGATTCTGGCAGCGTCATACTTTTGTGCTGCCGATTTTAAACATTTAAAGATTATATCACTTGTTATTTATGGGAAGATAATTTATAATTGTTACATTTTTGAAAGTTTATACTATGTTGGTTGAATATGGAACCGCGAGTCGGCAAGTTTGCTCTCTAATATGGGCTTTAATATTTAACGTTAATGCAGCCAGTTAAGGCATATATTTCTAAATTAGATTCTTGTTGTGTGTTTCTATTATGCCAAATTACGGCTGAGGAGGTATATATTATTGGGAATTCATTGTTTAATGTTTGAGAACCGCCGGTGGTGGCGAGTAAATATCTTTCACATTACTAGTGCTTTTGACTATCCATTATATTATTAATTTCATGGGATGCATACGAAGGTTAATTAAACTTCATATTGTGAGATTTGTTTTGAGTCCCCATTCAAGAACAAGGGAAGGCATCCCGCATATTTCTTATATAATTGTTCAATCTTGATTGTTGCTTACAGATCTAGCGCCTAACGCTATTCATGTCTCACTAGCTCATAGAGCTGTACTTGTTATGTTTCTTTAATAAAAATAAACTCTCTTGTGACCAACTTGTCTGTTATTTTTGGGTGATAATCAGGGAGCGGGTTACAATATATTTTACATCCATTAATGTTTCCAGGCTGTGGCCTGGGTCAGTTTATTGTTCAAGCCATTTTTCTCCTACCGGCATGATAGGGCTGTCGTAGCTTCAAATGCCTTATTATATAACTTAAGACTAAGACAGACACAACATCCAATCCCCACCTGTTAATTTACCATTTTGTAAAAGTACACTCATATTGTAATCAATGATAAACTATCTACCATGTTGAGAATCAAACCCGGGACCTCTTAGCTCAGTAGGTAGAAAAGCTACCGACTGAGCTAAGGTGTCGGACTGTAATGTAACTCTCAAGCCAGTCCTTATCGTGCTAAAGAGGGGAAGAAGATTATTCATTGTGGAAATATTTTCTGGTTTTTTTTCCATCCTTCCACATCTTATTACCTATACGATTTTTTCACATTTTAATTATGCTAATGGGGTAGGTATGAGTAAAGTGTAATTTAGTGTAACTGTACCAATGTTTGCGTGGAAAGAGGGCGAGAAAACATTTAGGAAGAAAAACTATTTTAGCCAAGGCCAGCCGGGATTCAAGCTTGACTTACCCGTTACCAAAAAAGAGATAGGATGTAAAGAGTGTGGACTGTATAGAACTAGCTCAAGTTAGGGATAGGGCTTAATGAGGTGAGCTGAATATAGCTGTCTCAAGATAGGTATTGTGTGAAATGAGGTGGACAGGATATAATTACCTCAGTATAGAGATAGGTAGCGCATTTTCTAAAACGTGTGAATTAAATTTCGAGTGTCTTGTGCTGTAGAGTAAGTAAGTATGGTGCTTAACACAATAAAATTGTTACTATCACGTGAGAAACACACTTAGAAACTTCACATTACTTCTAATTCACTTGTTTGCAATAAGAAACTTCAATCTTGCCAGGATTTGAACAAAGCCTCTCTGAATGTGTTGAGCAAACTTTAAAAGCATAACTCCTACACACATTTCTTCCAAATTACAAAGTTTTGCTTAGCATAAGTTTATAAAACTAATTCAAGGATGTAAAAAATAACTAAGCGTTGGTTAAAACAAACAACGCATCCTAACTATTTATTTTTGTTACCCTACATTTTACATAATGGCAGGCAGCATGTAGCCTAGGTCGGAGGAATAATATGGATATGGGCATGTATGTATAAACCAGGCGTACGGAAACTCAACGCCCAAACTGCATATATAGTTTGTTTGAGCCAAAAGTAATACAAAATCCCTATAATCTTATATCCGGAAAGTTATGCTAATACCATTAAATTGTCTTCAAAATTTTGGAGTACAACTTTGGGAGATCAAAACCAATCAAGCATGCGTATACAGCAGGTTGCATAAGAGTTAGGCGCGCGCCACTACATACACTACATCTTGGAGCACGGCAGCAGAACATACCACAATTTAATATTAAATAACAAACCAGCCCATCTAGACATGTGAATAAGTTCTGAGGGTCATCATTAACTATCCTACACCACAGAATGTGCTTGCTATTATTACATGTGCAGCGCCATGCACTTAGCTCCTATGCAACTTGTTGTACGCGCCAGCTTGATTACCTATGATTTCCCGGCGCTGTATACCAAAATTTTGAACACAATTTTAAAATTTTCCTTCCACATCGCTGCCACATTAACTTTCCTAAATACGTATATTCCAAGTAAAGAAAAATAAAAAAATATTCAACTATAGGGCATATATAAAGATATATAATCTTAGCTATGCATTAATAAATAATGTTAGCTGTAAATAAAACTAAACAATTTCAACACAATATAAATGAAGTTGGGATGCGCTTTTACACTCCATCGTGAAGTGTTCCTATGAACGAAATCAAGGTAAAAGTATTGTGTTGTAACGTCTCTTACCTCTTTATCAAGAAGCACTAAAGTGAAGTGTCGGCTATAGATGTTCCTTTAAGTTCCTTTTACTGGTAGCTTCTTCTTTGTATCGAGTATTGGATCAAAGTTCCATTCTCGTTTATAAGATATCCGCGAGAGATCACTTTTAATGTGGTTTTTTGAAGTGCCCTTTTAAGGTTTTTGTGTGCACTGCTCCAATAAAACTTTGAAAGTTTTATTTACTTTTAAAAAATAAAGCTTCCTTATTGACTTTTACTAGGTATATTCACACTGATATAAGGTCATTTTTAACAAGCTCCACGTGCTAAAGAATACAAGTTAGCGAAAGTAAAGCTTCTTTTTAAGAACAGAATTTTGGTTTATCTCGTGACAATAGTAACAAACAGGCAAAATGTTTGGAAACGTAAGGTGTGATTTATATTAGGTAAGTTCGCACTGTGTTTCTACATTTAACATCCAGGCAATGATCAAATGGTAAGAAAGACTTGTTTCTGAATATCTGACGAACATAATATGTATGTTCACAGTGTTGTATTTATAATGTAGACGAAGGTATTTTGCAGTTAAAGAATGAAATAAAAAATTGTGTTTGTTTTTTTTCTAACCACAAAATATGTGCAAACACGGTGTAAAAATATGAACCGCATTACTAATAATAATAAATAATAATAACAATTAGCTAACATTTTAGGAAGAGTGATGGGAAAATCAGC
>JBCFYV010006297.1:0-59994 GCA_039000515.1 Timema cristinae
GTCTCTGGCTCGGCCGACAACAGAATGATTTCAAAACCGCGATGGTCACACACCACACAGAGGCCAATCCTGACCTTGGCAAGAAAGCGACGATAGGCTATCATCTTAACGACATGCCCCTTACTTAATAATCGTCTACTTTCTTTCTCCGTGTCTGATTACCTTCACATTAGGGACGATTTAAAAAGTTTTGCTTACACATACCGCGACTTCAGGAGCCAAAAACAATTTGATAAGTAACCGGAAAGGGTGTAATTTCACGAATGTGCTGCTAAACTCTTTTTTTTTTCTACTATTCATCCCGATCATCCATATTTAATCATACTTGTGAGGTAAGGATGAGTAAGGAAGATTTTACAGGAATTTCCCGAGTTTGCTTCCCTTGATCGAAATACGTAATGAAATAGAAACCAATGGTTAGTAGTATAAGCTGCTATTAAAACTAAAAATACAAAAGTAAATGTTTTTAAACATAAATCTCAAAAAGTTTTCCAGTGAATTAATTGACTTAGTATTATTTTTAGTACGTAACTATATGAAAAGGTCGTGACATGCCCCCCTTTCTTTTCACCAAATTTACCAACCACAACACTATTGTGGACTTCTGTGTTGGGGTCCGGGGTTCAATCCTGGTCCCGGCACAGATTTATCTGATTCCCAAAACCTTCCCTTCACCTTGACAAGACACTTGTGAATGTGGGGAATGCCAGGCCTCCACCGGGGTTTCGGTTTCCACGTTAAACTGTGGGTCCTTCATTTCATCTCACAATCACCCTACATTACCATTAGCGTAAGTGCATATAACCCGAAGGGGGTTTAGTAAGACGGGCCCCAATAATAATAATAATAAAATAAAAAATAATAATATTTTCACCACTGTGCTAAGAGGATTTTTTCCACCTCTTCTTACACCTGTGAGAGATATACTTTTTTTTTAGCACTGCGTATTACTACCCTTTCGGGTTATATGCCTATGTGACAAGCATTAGGAAGGTTAAATTTGAATAGATACACCCGCATTTGCGAAAGAGTTAAAGTGGAACACCATTTAGGAAAAACCAACCTCAATACACACGACCGGGATCGAAACCCCGACTTTCCTTCTTCGGAGTTATTATATTGAGATATTAGCGCTTTAGCCCACGTGGCCCCAAAGTATATATGTTTTCATCGTGTGAACAGGATGAAGTTACAGAATGTAAAATTTAGAGGAATAGTACGCGCAATTACTTTTGAAAAGAGTAAAAATTAGAGAAAAATAAAATGACAGAAAGAAAAAGAAAATGATAAAAGGAAAAATAAAATAAGAAAAGAAAAAGAAAATTTTTGTAAAAAAAAAGAGAAAAAGAAATATATTTTTTAGCCCCGCATCTTACCACCCGTCCGAGCTTTATGCTTCTTAGGATACTAATTAAACTTTTTAGTTTTAGGGATTAGGAAGTTTTATTTAGAGAAAATGTACCCGCATTTGTGTGGAGGGAGAGTGGAAAACTATTTTAAAAAAAACACCTCGTACACACAACCGGATCGGCCAACCCCCTTTTCAAGTTAGAACCCAGATATGTCCTTGAATTTTGCCCAAACCGGCGGTGATTAGAAATTTATAAATTTATGAAGTGAGAGAGAAAAAAGGAAGGAGATGGGGTGGAAAAGGGGAGACCAATGGGATATAACCATTGTGCAGGAGAATTGTTTAAGAATCAGAAACAGAATGAAACCGTGACTCTATAAACATTGATTCAACAAGTTATAGCTGAAGAAGTTGTAGTGTGGATTTTAATTAAAGTATTTTTAAAGTGTTTGGATTTGGACATACATGTTGACAAAACTTTAAAACGGATAATGAAAAGCTCTTAATCGACAATCAAAATAGTAGTTGTTGTTTCAAAGATATGTTTGTGATAGAATGAAAGGTCCGTTGTTTGTGTTTTTCCTCACGTCTTACTACCCTCCGGGCTGTACGCATTTAATTTGATTAAGAAAAATGCTGATAACGGGGAGATAGGGGCTTAGTCTCGGTTGGGGCTACCAACGCTTTTTTTTTTCTTAAATGGTATTCCACCTCCTTCAACACGAATGCGTGTTTTTTTTTTTTATTTTTTATTATTATTATTATTATTATTACTAGCACCACGTCTTACTACCCGTTCAGGTTATACGCAACGAGTGCGTGTAGATTAATGCTTCCTTTCTCACCCTACCAAAATTATAGTAATTATCATGTATTGAAAATCTAAACAGGTAGTAAGACGAGGTAATGAAAAGTGAATCTGACACCTCCTTCCCCTCCCCCTCCCCCTCTGTATACTCGTCTGAGACTCAAACCCCAGAAATACCCGTCACTGGAAAAAAAAACCCTGATGAGACAAAAAACCAGAGTAAAATACCAAATGGTACTGATCAGTAAAATTTGTTCGTTAAGCATCTTCAGTTTGCAAACAAAAACAAATTAATTCAAAAAAAAAACTAGATTCTTTTTATCCAAGTTCTTATAAACCTTATTTTTCAGAAAATTTGCTTGTGCCATTCATTCTTTACTTAATGAAAGGGTTAACAAATGAGGTACTCGGGTTTATTTCGTTTTTTAAAAATCTTTCTTGACATCGTCTCTTTGGATTTTTCAGAATGTATTTTTTTGTGCGTCTACTACCCATTCAGATTATTCACACCCTAATGAGATATTATACTAATATAAAGCCACACGGCTGACTCACTCACCGACATTAATGTTTATTCACTTCCAGATGAGCTAGAAATTTAAATTTGGCAAACTTATAGCTTCTAGCCTGTAATCGACGGGAAAATGCCAAAAAGGTTAAAAAAAAACAACACAATTTAACTCCCCCCAAAAAATGGTGTAGCAACTTTAAAGTCAGTGCGGACCTTTCTTTGGAGGTCTCTTGTGGCAAAAACGGTGAGCCCTTAAAAAAATGATTTGGGAAATTACATTAGTTTACATCACTTACAAAACGGTTATATATTATAATATAAATTATTTAATATAAGGAATGGGAAATCCCTTTAATTCGCGTGGATTTTTTTTAAACCAATTAACACTCGGTGGAATTAAAACCTTGACTTCCCCACCACCATAAAACTGGACAAGATGGGGACTAACGCCTTTTTTTGTGAACGTAGTGAGCCTTTAACGCCGTTTTCAGTCGATTTGCCTGTTAGATAACCATTTTTGAAAGTTATAAAGCTATTAGATCCATTTAATGCATCTAAAACCCCCTCTCACATTTTGAGAGCTACTTTTATATAGACATTTGGAAGATACCATCGTGAATTGTTTTTCAATGTTGGTACTTTACTAGTGTTATTTTTACCACGTCTCGCAGCCTTTGTTCGAGCTTTACGAAAACTACGCATCTAAGATAATTACTCTACTGTTTTAAAGGTTATGAAGTTTGAAATTTAGAGGCGAGTGTGCCAAATTTTCATTTGGAGGGAGACTTGAAAACCATTCAAGGATAAACACCCTCAGTTCAATACCCAGATGGGATCAAAGCCCAATCTCTCAGCCTCGGAAGTCCATCCATTGCGAGGGTAACACCTTAACCATGAAGCCACCGAAGTTTGGGAACATTCATATTTAAATTTCTTTGGACCAATATTGTAGGGATGGCATTTCCCTATGAATTTATTATTATTATTATTATTATGCACCTCGTAAATTTCTACCGTCCGGGTTATACGCACTTACGTTAATGTGTAATGGTAGGGTGTTTGAGATGAAATGGAGGACCTAAGTTTAACGTGGGAATCCGAACCACGGTGGAGATGGCATTCCCACATTCCCAAGTTGTGATTAATTCACGTCTTGTCGAGGGGAAGAAGGGTTTGGCAATCAGATAAATCAGTTCCGGGACCGAGGATTGAACCCCGGGCCTCAAGCACAGAAGTCTGGCACCTTACCCCAGGCCCCAGGTCACCTACTTCATATTAATTACTTTAGGACTAATATTTTAGGTTAAGAGGCGTAAAACTTAGAGGAAATATGCCCCAATTTGCGTAAAGGAAGACTAGAAAACAATTTATAAAAGCGCACCCTCAGTAAAACCCGACTGGGATTCAACCCCGATCTCCTAATATCGGCGATCTAGCCCTTGTAAGGATAAACACCTTAACCCATGCGATCATTGAAGCAATAATATTTATCACTGTTGATATCATTTATAAGTTAATCACTACACGTAAAGATAGAGCAAGCATTTTGTACTTTAATGTCTGTTCAGCGTAGTAATTGTTTTTAAAAGGCCTTTTTCCCTACCGATATTTTATTATAGTAGGTTATTGGTAGGAAAAAGACCTTTCGGAGATTTAAATTTTCCCCCCGTGAATGGAGTATATGTCCCCTCATCCACCAGTTTAATTTTTGTATCATTCATTTACGATTACATGGATAGCACCATATCATGGTGATGCCCATTCGATTGTTCAATACATATTTGAAACCCCAACGTTAGATTCCTTTTTACATTTTCAAATTTTAAAATTGCGCAAAAAAGTAACTGTATGTTTCTCACGTCTTTAAAAACACCTATAAAACCCGGCGGCCCCTGGTGTGTGGGCCTAGGGATACAGGGTTAGATTCCCGGCTGGAAAACTACCCAACGGTCGTCAGGGTTTGCTTAGTTTGGGGCCCAAACTAGGTTTAACTATGATTCAAAACGTTCCCCCGAAAAAATTTGCACAGAACATTTAGGTGGTCACGTGACTCCCTCTAAGCCATTCACAGGATTTCAGCTTAATCGGTGCAAGCTGTTCTGCTGAAGTTCAACTATTTTTCTACTTTGTCCGCTCTGCTCGAGATGTTAAACATTAGGTAGAACCAATCAAATCTCAGAACCAACCATCTCAAATTAGTGCGCATGCGTGGCTGTCAAACGCATGCGCTGTACAGCCAGAAGTAAGCAGACAGCTTCGTTGGTTGGTTGTTGTGAGGAGATTTGAAATAACTCATTAATGTAAAACGTATGTATCGATGTATTGGATTGTGTCACGACACACGTTATAATTTGTAAACAACCATCGGGAGAATGAATTTAAAATATATTTTTATCCACTAGAAAATAAAATTTGTTGATAATCAGGGGTTTTAAAAGAGTTGCGATGCATCATGGGTCAACTTAAAGTGTATGAATTACTGCGCAGATTCTGTTTCTAATTCTCGGTGATTGTTTGAATCAAGCTTAAGTGTTTTCACGGGTTCACCCTATCACAATCATAATCCTCTCAATCTAATCGGGACATGGAAAGAGCCCATGGAAAGGATGTACGATTAGTACATTTGGGCTTTCCCATGGACAACGGTAACGTCAGTACTGGAATTTTCCACAAATGAGATACGAGGATATTGCCCAGACGAGAAATATTATTATTATTATTATTTACACTATTAGTACCCTAGTGAGTCGTAATTTGGAAGAAAGAATTTATGAGGCGTTCTCACCTTCACATGTTTAGTAGGGAACCATTTATGGAAAACGAAAAAACCACTAAGAAACCCACCTGGAATTTAAAATTCAACCTCCCCACCACTGACAAGAAAAGGCTTTGACGGATGACCCCCTTTGGTGGCCGAATGGTCTAAAGCGCTACTCACGAAGACTAGACTGCCCTGACGGGGAGATCAAAGTTTGGGAAATTTTGGTCGGGTTGTACCGTACCAAAATGGTTTTCCCCTCTCACTCCACGCAAATTCGGGTACACTTCCTCTAAGTGAAACCTTACTAATTCTTAAAACCATTAACGTAATTAGTACGAACGGGTAGTAAGAGGCAGTGCAAAAAAAGAAAAAAAACTAGATGAGATCACGTCTTTGCCCACGTGGCACTGGTATTAGTCAATAAGTAGTATTCACAGAATGTATTGACACCCCACTTAATAACTACGAAATTAAAGTTTGCTTTAATAACTTTACGGGCTCATTTCATACTTTTTTATATGCGTCTTTCATTTTGAATAATGGGCTACATCACAATTTATAGGACCTTGTTTCCCGATTCCCGGTGATGCTGACGAAGATTTTTTACTATTTGTATAAGGGGGTTTCGCACTGTTTGAGTTAGCAAATATTTAGGCGCGAGGGGCTGTGTGTGCAGTATTAGGAGTACTGTCCAAGGTTAAAATTAGTTTGTATATGGTGTTCTAATGTTATCCGTGTGTTTAGAAAGTGCACATTAAAAAACAGCAGTGAAAATAAAAGCACTTTATATGAGTGGGAACATTTTAGCTTTTCCATCTGGGGAAGCTATTTTTTAACATGGTTTATATTATGGCACTGACATTTAAATTTTTATGGTGTAGGCCTATTTTTATTATTAACGATATAGCCTGTGGGGAAATAATATCAGCTATTTTTTTTATTTAAATTTGTTTTTTGCATTGGATTTTTTTTTAAATTGATAGAAGAGATATCTTGGACAGACAGGGTTACAAATGAACGGGTTTTCAACCGAGTGAATTAAAAAAGAAAAAAAAAACGGACCTTATTGAAATATAGAAATAATCTTCGACATATATTATTTAAAAACAATTTCGTTCTTTATGGTCAACTCTTGGAAGGAAGGATGGGGAAAGGAGGCCCGAGTTTTTGGATATTGGTGAAAGGAGGGTTTTAAGGAAAATTTTGAGAATGAATAAGAGTAGAGGAGAATGGAAGAGAAGAGTAAGTACCAATCGATTGAGAGCCGAAGAAGCAATTTTCATAGACCAAAGATAGTTTTTTTTATAAAAGTTTTTTTTTTTCCGAACAATCATGGTTATCAGCGTCTGGGAACTCTTGAAATTTCACTTTAAACTACAAAAATATGTATGGTAGTATTTTTTAGTTTTTAGACATAGGTTTACCCTGAGATAAGCATCGGTGCCCAGATATTTTAACTCTCGAATCGCTTTACAATTATACTGGACTACGTAGCCCATGGCTTCTTTGGTGTTTACTGACAGCTCACAGCTCACACAGCTGACGGCTTTGAAAAGTTAACAGACCATATTATGTATCTAACGAGCCATATGATCTTCAAAAACATGTGTTTAACAGCTGTCACTTCTGACAGTCAAAATTTAGGAATATACATAAATGTTTACTGTCAAGAAGTCAGCTGTGAGCTGTCAGTCAAACACCAAAGAAGCCTGGGCTACTGTACTGACGATGGGGAGATCAGAGTTAGAATCCCCGTCGGGTGTACTGAGGGTTAATTTTTCATAACAAGCTTTCCAAAAAAATGCAGGAAGCAGGTAATTTTTTTATCTTTCTATGTTTTTTTTTATAACCGCGTCTTATTACCGTTTAGGCTATACGCATATTTTATTAATTGTTAATAGGGATGAGGAATGTTGAATGTTTAGAAAGTATACCTACATTTATTTGAGGGAGAGTGACACCAATTTTAGGAAAAAAAAAACACCCTTAGTACACCCTACGGGATTTAACCTCAATTTCCTGTCATTTGCAGTCCAGTCTATTATGAGAATGGTGCATTACGTGGCCGCCAAAGCGAGTATCTTTCAGATAAATAAAGGGTACCTAGTAATGATGCTAAGTCATGCAAAAAATAAATATCCTATTCAAATTTTTTACAAACTCCAAATCGCTTAGTTGCAACCTTTGCGGCCATGAACCTACCAACGTACCTCTTATTACTCGTCATAAAAAAAAACAAAAAACTCAACAAATAACTGATTCCCATAAAGTAGACCTAGAAACAAACACTATACATTTTAATTAAAACCTTAGTGATAAGCTATAAAGGCCGTGGCAGGGGAGAAATACAGCAGTGTCGTGTCGGGGAAGGGGGCTGCCAGGGTAATCAATGTTTTTTTTTTTTTATTTAGCATCGTTCTTATACCCGTTCGGGTTATACGCTTATGATTTAAATACGTAATGGGTTGAAATGGGCAAAGTTGAATTTGGAGGAAGAAAACCCCACATTTGAGTGAGGGAAGTGAAAAAAACATTTAGGAATAAACCACCCTCAGTTCACCCGACCGAGATTCAAACCTCGATCTCACCGGCCTTGCAATCTAGCTCAACTTGCGTGTTAGCTAAATTCGCCACTGAGGCGGGTTGTAACCAAGTAATATAAACAGATCGTAGAATAGCGGTTTAAAAAACCATGTACATACCTCTTTTTAGCCAGGTTTCAAAAACTCCCCTTTTCAAATTTCGTTCACGTATGTAAAACCCTTGATTCATGTACTTTAATGTTGTTTTTAAAAAGTTGATGATAAAACCACAATTTTTTATTGATTTGTGGGGAATGCCAGTCCTCCCCGTGGTTCGTATTCCACGTTAAACTGTAGGTCCTTCATTTCATCTCACAATCACCCTCCACACACATTAGCGTAAGTGCGTAAAAACCGAAGGGTAGTAAGACGTGGTGCTGTAATATTAATAATAATAATAATAATAATAAAAAAATAATATTTAAAAAAATTTAAAAATCTTTATCGAGTATGACAAAGTTATTTGTATACGAATGTCGCTTTAAGTTTGTATTCCCTCCTTCCCTTGTAGCCTGACCTCTACCCCTTCCAATCTTATTTCATGGCACTGAAATTTTTTACTGAAGAAGTCATTCGTCATTAAATTTCAATTCCCTTCTAATGAAAAAAACCCTTTTTTTTGATCATGTTGGAATATTTACCAACCTAAAAACAGCAAAAAATATCATTTTAATTTAAACCCCAAATGACCGTGAACCTACTATACAAAGACGTGAACAAATATATCATTAAATACAATGAACAATTTTATGACGTCACAAATTTTTATATCCCTTGAAATGTCAAAAGAACAAAAAAAAAAAAAAATCTTTTGAATCCCATTACGTAGATAATTTTTTTATACAATTGTACAGTTTGGAGTATAACAATATTATCTATGCTTTATATTCAATTAATAGTGTTTATCCCGTTAAGTTTATGATTGAAAAAAATGATCCACCCATAAAAATTTTTTTTCCAGGGGAAGGTGATTATTTAATGAGTATAAATTAACATATTATTCTGTTATTTTTTCCGAGTGAAACTTTAAGATCACTTTCTATGTGTTCAATAGCATGTACTTTGAATATCAAAAATCTAGTCGTTAAATTTATCATACGTATGCTAGATCTTTTCAGTGTCTATAGATGGTTCTACTAAGTGGTGCCAAGGCCCCACCAAAAAAAAACATAGGCCACGAAGGACCCTTAAATTCATCAGAAACCCCCACCTCCAGATTCCTATGGGGAAATTATATTGTCCTCTCTTGACTATTTTTTGAACATTCAACGCTTAAAGGGAAGCTATCTAAAAGAGGTTTATTTAATGTTCTTTCTCCTTACACTTTTTTTTTTTATCATTCCCTTTGAATTTTTCCTATAACCTCTTCCCACCACCCCGCATTTTTTACAGGTGTTACGACCAAAACACTTTGAAACTAAAATGTTTTCTTTAGCGCCGCGTCTTACAAACCCGTTCGGGTTATACGCTTATGTACTAATTACGCTAAGAGTTTAGGAATATTAAAAGGGTTTATTTAGAGGGGATACCCAATTTGCGTGGTGGGGAGAGTGGAAAACCATTTATTTAAAAAAGGGCATACCCAGTAACTCGTATGGATTTTAATTCTAAAAACCCTCCCTTTCACCGGAAGTCCAGTATTTTGTGAGTGTGACGCTTCAATCATTCTAACACCGAAGTGAGTTATAGTTTCTTTTAAATTACGTTTGGTATTGGATGGTTTTAAGAGGCACCTCCCAATATTAAATCCCCTAGCTCGTTCAAAAACAAGATAATTAGGAAATATTTGCTCTAAAAATGGGATGAAAATACTGTTGAGTGGAGAAGGTTACCTAATGATAATTACATACCCTGACTCAGACAATTATATTGTTAAGTTAATCAAATCTTGCAGATTACGGTGGGCAGGATATGTAGTAGAATAGGAGTTTTTATAACCATATTCACGGTATTGACTGGTTAAACCCGATGGACGAGACCACTGGGAAACTAAATGCATATGGGTCCCAAAGGGAGGATAAAATTATAATGGACCTGAAATAGATAATGTGTAATGAGGGGGAATGAAGAATAGCTCAAGTTAGAGATAGGTGGCGTACTTTTGTAATGGTGGCAATGAACTTTCAAGTTTATAATGCCATATAATTGAGGTAAGCTTGAAATAAGTAATTTATATCTGTGACTTTTACTGTTTCAATACGTAACCACAATTATAATCGTAGAGAATAATCATGGAAACTTCTAACTCATTAAGTTACAAGACCTTGCAAAATTGTAGATTGTAATGCAACACACCTTTATTAACCGCAGTGGGGAATCAATTAATTATGCTTATATTTCTTGTGCATCCCGTCTTAATTACCTCAGAAATACCCAGGGTAGGGTTTTGAGAAAAATATATCCGCCTTTGCGTGAAAGAAGGGAAAATAAAATCAAGTTGGAAAAGCTAACCTCAATTCATTAGACGGGAATTAAACCCCGACCTCCACGTCATCAACAAAACCAGACTAGATGAAACAGACGCTTTTTTTTTTTTTAAACGTGGACGCCCACCCGTAAGTTTGAAGCTTTAATTAATATGAATTGCAGTACGGAGCAAATTTAAGCATATTAGTTTTGTCTTAAAAAAAAACTACAAGATATTTAAAATACCTAACGAAAACATGAATTCAAGTTTTATCAACTTCTTGATTAGTGACGGTAAATTACTATTGAAAGGGGTCAGGACATCACGTGACTTTATTCTGTTCATACCGAGGTCGCCTCGACCAATCAACGAAAACATGTGATTTTCCCCTCCGTTTATTCCCTCCCCAATTAGAAATAAGGCACCAACCTCCCCCACAGCAAACTTTAAAACAATCACAAGCGACTTTTACTCGGTTAATTCCCCCAGTTTTTTTTTTTTTTTTTTTTTTTTTTTTTTAAGATTCAACGTGTAATTTAATTTCCCCAAGGGGTGTTCAATCCCACAAATTTATAAAAATTACTTCGCCCCAAGATGGCACTATCGACCAAAACAATTTTACCTTTCCTGGGTAGCTTAGTGGTAAGAGCATTGGCGTACTAAACCAAAGGTCCCGGGGTTCGGGTTTCAATTGTCCCAGGTGTTTTATTTTTCAATATTCAGAATTTTGAAAAATTTTAAATTTCCGAAAAAGGGGGGTTTGGCTGAAAGTTATAATGGTTGGTTTGGGCTCTTTAAAAAGGGGGGTAAAGGGGGTCCGTAAGGTTGGGGGAAAGGGGTTTGTCGGTTTTTTTGAAAAGAAGAAAATTTGGGGAGAAATTGGGGTTTTTGGGCAAAGTTTTGGTGAGTCCTCCCCTTTCATCTCAAAATACCCCACCACTAACATTAGGGAAGTGCGTATACCCGAACGGGGATTAAGACGCGGTGCAAATAATAATACAATATCCTGTTTTCATTTATTGAACGAAAGTTTTACCAAAAGGTTTATCCTACAATTTTTAAACAATGCGGTAGTGATTTTACCCTTTTTTTTAGTTAAATATTTATTGAGATATTTTAAAATTTATTTACTATAAATATTTAGTTAAATTACTTAATATTGTTTGAAGAGTATTAATATGAATAAATAGTTTTAATAGTGTTTTTTATTTTTTAAAAACTTAAAAAAAATTATAACATTGAGGTTAAATCTCCTTATTTAGAAAAAAAAATTATTTGGCTATTATAATAAATATGCTATAAGTTAATTCGTTTAAAACAAGTACGCTTCTAGCAAAAAGGGTTATTTATTTTTTTACAACTCAAAAGTTGTACAGTAACATAGGCTATATATATTATGTATGAATTGTTCGACCTGTTCTCCTACAAAGGGCAAGATATTGTAAATAATGGTTTATGCTAACAAAATATTGTACAATACTATAAATTGGTCCTTATGTACAGATGTATTGGACGTGCAGTTTTGAAAGAGTGGGATTTTTAGCTTCTTACATAATATTCTCTCTCTTTCCTGCTCCATCTAAATACCATCTATTTTAACAAGCTCTACACCAATGTACGAAATAGAAAAAAAGGAGGAAATAAAATGATTTTTTCACCCCCTGAGGGCTCTTATTTATCTACTGAAATTTCCCCCCTTCCACTGAAAAATATAAACACTCACCCTACCTTTTTTTTTTTTTTGCACTATTGATTTAGATTTCAAATAAGAATTTTATTGTGATTTTTTCTAGATACACATATGAAAGAAACAGGGAAAAGGAGGGGTTTAAAGGGGGGTAACATTTATACATATTTTTCAAGAAACTTATATAGCTCAGACCTCATAAGGACCACAGAAGTACATTTTTTATCTTATTTTTAATATGCAAATACTCTTTTAAAATAATCTAAAGCGCACCTCAAAGATCTCATGATTGTTAAAAAGATGGGGCACTAGCTCAATCTGAGATAAAATATAATTCCCCCATTTCCCTTGTACCCTCACTTCATACGCTTACACTAATATTTTTTTAATCTACATCATGGCAGGAAGACTACTAGGGCCCCTTTTTTTCAGTCGATTTAAATTTTCGTTTTTAAAAAAAAATATAGTTTAAAAAAATTTTGGAGACAGAAAATTTAATTTTTGGAAATATTTTAAATATTTTTTTAAAATTTAAAAATTAAGAAATTTTTTTTTATCACTGTTCATTTTTAAAAGGCCCGTTGTTATTGTGCTTTCATGGCGGTCAAAATGGGTTTTCCCCATTTTTAAAATTTTTTTCGTTTTATTTCAGGGGTTTTTAAAGATATAACTTTAAAAACAAAAACTAAAATTCAAAAATAATTCTAAAAATAGTCCTACAATGCCCCCACAAATTATTATTTTTATCTTAAGTATTTATTTTTTTAAACGTTTTTTTAAAAACCCTCTAAAAATTTAGGATTTTTTTTGTCTTATTTACCGAAAATATCCTGGGGGGATTTTTCCCTGCCAAGATGTAGATTAAAAAATTTCCTTATTAGCATTACCCTTATCAGAACGGGAAAACCCCAAAAAAAGGAAAAAAAAAAAGAAATTTAAATTTTTTTCAAGGCGAAAATATCAAAGTGAGTGTTAAACTCGTAGAGGAAGAGGTTTATTGCATTTAGTAAGAGCCGTTTCGGGGTTTGAATTTTTGTTTTCTTCCTCTTTTTCTATTTTGAAAATTTTGACGTTTTTTGTGTGAGAGTGCGTTTAGTTTTTTGGTGCGTCAATTTAAATTTTGGTAATCCGTTTCCCGTAAATAGATTCGGATTTCCAAGTAGGCAACGTCTTTTAAAACTCCGAAAAAAACCCCCAAAATCCATTCACAGGGGAAAAATTTTATCTTGATTTCCCTTTCCCGCTGAAAAGTCAAGGTTTGGGGAAAGTCGTTAACCCTTGAACGGGATGTAAAAGGGCCCGTGGTTTATCAAGCTGTAATTAGGTTTTCATTGTTTTCTATATTAAACATAAAGGGATAATTTCGACATCTCCAAAGTGTCAAGAGTCGAACCCCAAAGCTTTTGGGCCCCAATAAGGAAAAAAAGTCTTGTGGTATTTGTTTTCAAATTTGAGAGGGGGGGGGCCCAAAACTTATTTTTTAAAAAGAAAAAACGCTTAAAGCGTTGGTTTGGTTTCCAAAAGTTTTTTTTTTGGGATAATAAAAGCTCGCGGTAATACTAGATAGCTTCATAAATTTTTTTTGAAAAACCCTAAAAAAAAGCATTTTCTGCGGTAACATTAAAAACACCCGCTTCAGTGGTTGAATGGTTTTAAGGGGAGGCATGTCAATTTGGCGGCCAGGGGCGCATGTGCCCCAATATATAATTTTTTGGGCCCGGGGGAATTTTAGAGGATTTAAAAACAATGGGGGCCAAATTTTAATATTTTTTAAAAGTTGTAAAACTACCCCATTCAGAAGTATGACTTTTGGAAATGGGAAAATTTATTTACAAAAGGTTAACATTTTTAAAGTTGGGGGCTCTTTTTTTTTCCCTCTTTAGTCACCCAAATATTTATTTTTTTAAAAATTTTAAAATTTGGTTCACCAAATATTTTGGGGATGTCTTGCAGAAATTTTTTATGAACATTTGGTTTTAGCCCACTTTGGGTTTTTTGTCCCCACTTTGGGTTTTTAGTACCGTTGGGGTTTATAACTTATGTACAAAAAAAACGTTTGGGTTTTGGGGTTTGGGGGGGGGGGAAAAAAGGTTTTTTTTTATCCCAAAGTGTATCCGCTTTTGGGTCGAGGAGAGTGGAAAATCTTTTAAAGGGAAAAAAAACCTCATCAACCTGACAGTTTTGAACCTTGTTTTTCCCATCACCATATTGTGAAAAGTGGGCCCCTTTAAAAAACCATGGGGTTCCCCAAAAGGGGAAATTATGTCCCAAGTTTTTTTTTTAAATTTTTAAAAAAACACAAACACCCAAGAGACCAGGGTCTTAGGGGTTTCAGGGTGTGATTTTTAAAAATTTTTCATAATTACGGGTTTCCCCCTGGGGCCCTGGGTTGGTTTTTTATTAAAACCCATATTTTTTCCCCAACTCTGGATGGCCTTCAGGGTTTTATATGTCCTTTTTTTTAAAACCCTTAAGACTAGGAAAAGGCCCCGCCCCAGTCCCGGCCTTTAAATTTTATTTTTGGGAAAGTTGAAAACCAAAAAAATTTTGAAAATGACCTCAAAATAATATATTAAAAGGGTTTAAGCCCTTTGATAAAAAAAAAAAGTTTCATTTTTTCAAAAGGGGAGAGGGTGGGGAAAGAGGGCAGGCCCTTAAATTTTTAAAATTTTAAATTTTTCCCTTTTTAAAAAAAAAAAATTTTTGGATTGAATTATTTTTGGCCCAAAATTATGATGATTTTTAAATTCTAAGAAATGGGGGCCCTTTTGATTTTTTCCCAATTTTTTAACGGGGGATTTTTTTGGTTTCCAAACGATTTAAGACCTGTTTGGTTTTTAAGGCTGTCCCTTCAGTTTAAACCCCCTTTCCCAAGACTTTTGCGATTATTTACCCCAATAGAAAAGGGGAGGGAAAAATTTTGATTTTAAAAAAAAAAATTAACCCCCTTTTTGAACAAAAGAAAAGGGAAAATTTAAGGGAAGAGAAAGCTTTCTTTTAAAACCCACCCGGGAAATCAAAATTTTTTAAATCGAAAGGGAAAAAACCTATAGACGAGTTTTACGTTGAGTAAAAACAGATGATTTTAAGAAAAAAAAATATGTTGAAACTTTGTGAAAAAAAAAAGATTTTTTTCATAAAATAAATGTTTTTATTTTAACTTTTAAAACTATTTTCAAAAATTACCTTGTCATGGTTGTATTTTTTGCAAAGTTGAACACAATTTTTTTAATACCCTTTTTTTTTAAGCCCCGCGTGTAAACTTTCCTTTGGGGGATATACGCTTATACACTAATTTCGTAAGGGTTTTAAAAGTTTAAAGAAGGAATTTTTAGAGAAGTGGCCCAATTTTTTTGGAGAGAAAAAGTAAAAAAACTTTTTGGGGGAAAAAAACCCAAACCCTCAGTAATCCAACCAAGATTGATCCTCGATCTCCCCCGTCTCGGCAGTTAGTCGATGTGAATTTGCGCGTTAACCATGCGGAAACCAAAATGCTTATATTTTTTTTTTTTACGACAAATTTTTCTTAGAATCCACGCTACGTTCTTACTCCCAGTTTGGGAAAATACTTTCCAATATTTACAGATGGGTTCTTTAAACCTTTTTGCCCAAAGGGGAAGGGAAAGTCCAAAAAATCTGTGTCCCAATCCTGCCCATTACATAAATTTTACCCCCCCACCCCCCCCCCCTTTCCCCTTAAATTTAGGGGTTTTCCCTATTTTTTCTTCCCCAAAATTTGAGGGATGAACCTTTTTTCCCCGGGCCCTTTGTAAACGCGTCTTTTTCCCCTCAAGATCAAAAGGTAAAAAAACATGTTTTAAAACCCCCTTAATGAAACAAAAAAAGTACAAAAATTGAAATTTTAAAGGGGTAAACTACCAAAAAAAAATTCCCAGGTGTCCCTCATGGAAATTGATTTTTCCCAAAAAGTTTTCCCTTTTTGTCAAGTTAAGTGAAACTTACTTGAGGGGGGCCCATAAAAATCAGCCCATTGGAAAACAAAAAAAAAATAGAATTTCATTCGATGGGAAAATGGTCGGGCAAAAAGAATAGTGAGGCTAGGGTATTCATTTTAAAAGGTCTCTAGGTCCGGGGAAAGTTAAGGTGGATTGTATAAGGGGAATTACAACGGTTTAAGGTAGGTTTTGAAGTAGACGCAATGTTGGTGTTTGTTGGAATCACCGTGAGTTAGGTGGGCTCTAAAAAGGTGAAAATTTTTAAAAAGGGGTTGGGGTTTTGGAAAGGGGGCCCAAGCTAAATGGGCTGTAAACTGGACCAAATAATGGGGGCTGTAAACAGGTGCAAATTAAGGGGGGCTAAAAAATGTTTTCAAGTTAAGGGGGGGTTTAAAAATCCACGTGGGCTTTTTTTTGGTTAAAGGGTCATCGTAGTTAAGGGGGGTTTGTAACTTTTTAAAGTTAAGGTGGGTTAAAAACCCTCTTGGGTTAGGTGGGGTTAAAAGTTCCCAAAGAGTTAATTTGGGTGTACCCGGTTTGGGTTTAATTTGGGGTTTTAAGAACCCCGGTAGATTAGGGCGAGTTAAAAGTCACGCGAGTTAAGGTGGGCTGTAGAAAGCCGCGAGTTGGGGTATTTGGGAAATTCCTGTGACCCGTAGTGGCTGTAAGTCCCCGTAGACCAGTCGCATTAGCATCCCTGTAAGGCGATGTACGAATAAAAAGGGTTGTGTCCCAAAACTCATCGACTTGTTAAAAATCTGTTTTTTTTTTAATCGATAGACAAGAAACATTTTCAAATTTTAAAATCTCAAAATATTTGATTTTTTTTTTAACCTTGGGTCTTCCTCCCTGTTCGTTTATACGCAAACCCCATTGAAAAATTATTCTAGGGGGTAGGGATGATAAAATTAAAAGAAATTAAGAGTTTAAAACCCCATTTGCGGGGAAAGGGGGGTGGTAAACCCCTTTGGATTTTTACTACCCTCAGTAGAAAGGACTGGGTTTTAAAACCCGATCTATTATCAATAGCGGGAAGTCTAATACGAAAGTGACGATTTTAGAAGGTGTCAAATTGCGGCAAGTTTCAAAGATTTTGTGGGAAAACACCAGTATTTTATGAACCAAACCAAAATTGCCCCCCTATTTTTTTTTCATAATTACGGTTTCGGTAGGGCAGTTAGCTAACGTGTTTTTTTTCATTTTGAGTAGACTGCTGGGGGATGGGGAGTTTGGGGTTTCAAATTTCAAAGTCCGGTGAAGGGGGGAAGGCTTTTCCAAAATTTGTTTTTTCCACTTTTCCCCCACAAAATTTGGGGGATAAATTTCCCCCTTATTAAATTTTTCCCAATTTTTTTAACCCATTATTGAAATTTATTACTTAATTGTATAAAAAAAAAGGGGGGTTTATAAGACTAGGGTAAGTGTATTACTATGTGCATGCCCCCTGCCCCCCCCCTTTTATCCAAAACTGCTTATATGAAACCCACTTTCAGGCATTTATATCGAAAAGGGGCTTTTTTTGTGACGCGTTGTTTTTGCGAGCGTTGACGTGAGGTGTGGGGGTTTTGGGAAAAAAATCCTTGTTTAAAGGGTTATTTCCCCCTAAAAAAAAAAAAATCTTTTGGTAATCGCACTTTAGTCGCCCTTTTGATTATTAAGGGTTGTGTAAATTGTTTTTAAATGTGTGCTATTGATTATTGAGGGTGTGGAAATTTGTTTATTAATGTGGGGTGGGGGGGGAAAGGGGAAAAATCCCTTTCATTTCAAAAAATTTTAAATTTTTTAAAAAAAATTTTCCCTTCCCCTAGTTTGGGGTAATCGATGACGTCGGCGGGGGGGGGGGGGGGTGAAAACCCACGGAAATTAAAAAAAAATATTTTTATTTATTTAAAATTTTACAGGAATGACGTATTTTATTCGTTAAATTACGTTTTTCCATTTGTCTCTTGGGATGTGTTAGAAAAAATTTTTTCAGTTCAAAACCCAGCATGTAATGCCCAAAACCGAGGGATTTTGGCGCTTTATAGGGGTAGACTGGGGGAAATCCGGGTTTTTTCTAAATTTTTGGGTTTAAAGTCAGGGGCCCCCCCAAAAAAAAATCTATAGAAATGACCCTTAGTCGCCCCTTTTTATTAAAAATGTGTGAAAATTTTTTTAAATGTTTATTAATGGTGAAAAATTGATTTTTAATTTTGTGTGGGGGGGGAAAAAAACTTCCGGGGAAAAACAAACCCCTTTTATATCAAAAACGGTCTATTTTTAAAAAAAAGTTCCTTCCCCCCTAGTTTGGTTTTTTGGTGCTCAAAAATCGATGGGGAAAGGGGGAGTAAATTTGAAAACGGATTTTAAAAAAATATATATTTTTAATTGGTAATTAAATATGGGAAAAGCCCTCCCACCCTAAAAAAGGCCCGGGGAGGGACAAGCAAACCTCTGGCGGAAAAAACTACACCCCTTATATAAAAAAAGGTTTCTTTTTTAAAAAAAAAAGTTTTCCCCCTTGATTGGTAATTGGTAAACCCAAAAAGTTTAAATCGGGAGGGGGGAGGGGAATAAAACCGGAAAATTACAAAATTTAATGCTAATTGGTGATTAATTTTTTGGGGGGGGAAGCCCTCCCCCCAACAGACCCCCAATTTTTTGGCGGGGGAATAGACTCTAGAGCAGCACCCGTGGGGGGGGGACTTAAAATTTGGGAATCTTAAATCTCCTTTAAAACCTATTGAAACAGCATAGAAAGAGTTGTTATTGGGGGGGAATTTTGTTGGTTACCCTGGGGGTTTTCAAGGGGTTAGTCCCCAAGGTTTGGGAAGGACATAAAACAAATTTATCCCCTGTTCGGTAAAAGTAAAACTATAAAAATTATTTGTTTCAGTGGCATGGTTTGACTTCCCATTCAAAAAATTTTAATATTAAAAGATCGTATTACTAACCGATGGGGTTATGCATTTAAAGTTGACGTTTGGGGATGAAATTGTGCCCAGGTTGAACCCTAAAAACCCATGGGGGGGTAATTTGATATTGAGTTAAAAAAATTAGCGTCTAATAAAACACGATATTATAAAATTATATTTATTCGACGTAATTTAAAAAAAAATCCGTTTATATGGGAAAACGGTTTAAAAATTTTAAAAAAATTTCCCTTATATCAAAACGGTCTTTACCCCCTGGGGAGAGCTTTGGCAAAACCTTTCCAGACAAGGGGGAAACTCAAAACCCTTGACTCTAGTGTCAAAAACAAAGGGTAGGGGGGTATTTATGTCGAAAGGGGGGGGATATAAAAGGGGGGGCCCCCTTTTGAGGTTATTTAAAACCGGGATAAAGATGGACAATTTTAAAGAAAGTGGAAAATTTTTTGTTGACGCCGGCCGCCCGTAAAATTGAGCGATCTAATTGTAGACAAAAGTACTCGGTGGAAAAAATTTTAAAAGCGGTCAATCAAGTTCGGGAGACGCGTAAACCCTTCTAAAGGGGTAGGTTTGTGTATTTCTACACTTTTGTTTCTTACTTAAAGATAAGACGTGTGCGGTGAAAAACGAGAAATGGTATTCCCTGGGCGGGGAAAAAACCGCGGGCACCCCCCTTTGTAAAATTTTGAAACGCGTTTAAGGGGTCAAGCAATACAGGGCCCCAAAAAATCAATTTACTGTATTGAAAAGGGTACGCTTCACCATGTTTAAAATGGCTATTTTAATTTTAATGTTTGTGGGTCATAAAATTTTTGTTTGGTCGTGAATATGCGTCAAAAATATTCAAAAGTGTGCTGTGAGCGATAGACATGAAATTTCCCAAAGTAGAAAATTAGGGACGAGGTGTCCCACTTGATCGAGGCTACATAGAGTTTTGGGGAACCCACCTGTAAACCCAAAATAAGACCCCCCCGGGAATTTACGCCCTTAAACGAAAGAACAAAGAGTTTCCCTGGCGTACTAATGCGCGAAAAAAATTTTCCGCAAAGGGGCCCTTTGGGGCCCGTTTTCCCCCGGGCCCAAAAACCCTTTTCCGCGTTCCAAATTACCAAAAACGCAACCCACCCCCAGGGAAAAGGCCTTTTTAACCCCAGCGACCCCCCCAACGGCTACCCGAAAACGGAAGAGTCGGCCCTTCCCCCCCGGAAAGGGAGGGGGGGAGGTCGTCCAAAAAAACCCAAAACTGGGGGTTTTCAAAAAAAATTATTAAAAAGAACAAAAAAACGCTGAAAAAACCCGGGGGGAGGGAAAGTCCCCAAAATTTTTAAATTAGGTTTTTAAAACCTTTTAAAATTACAAACGTTTTAATTTTGGGAAAAAAGGAATAAAAATTTAAAAACTGGGTTCTTTTTTGTTGTTTCTTAATTTTTTAAAATTAAAAATTGGGTTTTTAAAATTTGGAAAAAATTTTAAAAAAATTTTAAAAAATTTAAAAACCCCCTGTAAAAAAAAACTTGGAAAAAGGCAAATTTTAAAAATTTAAAAGTGTTTTTTTAAAAACTAAAACCGTTTCTTGTTGGGTTTTGAAATTAGAAGGTTTTAAAAATTTTTTAAAATTTAATTTTAGTCAAAAAAAAACAGTAAGAAATTTTTTTGATATTTTTTAAAAAAATAAAAAAACTTTGGTTTTGGCTAAATAAAATATTAAACACAATTGTTTTTGAAAACCCATTAACCCCTTTTAAAGGAACCTGAAAGCCCTTTTAATTAACTTGGAAAAATTCTTTTTTTCCATTTTAAAACCACCCCAAAGGAATTCAAACCCTTTTTCAAATAAACGGCATTTTTTTAATAGACCTAAAGAGGTAAAAAAGAAAAAAAAATTTTTTAATGGAAACCAAAAAAAATTTTTTTTGGAAAATTTTTCATTTGAAAATTATAGAACTTTTTTTTGTTTAAATGGATTTTTTTTCCCTTTGATATACTTTTTTTTTTGGGTTTTTTTAACCCTAAAACGATGGAACCAAAAAAGGTTTCTTCTTTTTTAAACCTGGTGCCCCAAAAAAAGGGGTTAAAATTTTTTTGTTGGGGAAAGGGCCAAATCTTTTTTGAAAAACTTTTTTTGGGGAAAAAGTGTTTTAATCTTGGAAGGGGAATTTTTCCCTTTTCATCCTTTAAAAAAAAAACTTTTCTTAAAACCCCCTTTTAAACTCCTTTTTTTGGCACTTTCTTAAGAGTAAAGAACCCCCCAAATTAAAATTTACGAACCAAAGGAAATTTTAACAAAAACAATAAAAAAACATTTCTTTTTTAAAATTTAAAATGGATGCCCCTAACGGTCCTTAAAGGATAATTAAAATTAAAAATGGTTTGAAAAAATTTCAAAAATTTTCGATTTGGGTTAAATTTTAAAATTTTAAAAATGGTTGTAAAATAAATTTCTTTTTTTAATTAAATTATAATTTTTTTTAAAAAAATTTAAACCCCCTTTTAAATTTTTTGTGTAAATGCTTTATTTTTTTTAAATTTAAAAAAAATTAAATTTTTAATTTTTTGGGAAATTTTTTTAAAGTTTGTAAATTTAAAATTAAATAGGGAACTTTATTTTTTATTGGGACTTTTAAAAGGGATTAAGAAGCCTTTTGGGAAAAAACCAAAACATTTAAAGGGTTTTAAAAAAAATTTTTTGGGGGTTATTTAACCCAACCCCAAAATTTTAAAAAAAAAAATGAATTAAACCCCTAACTTAAAGATGTTTGGGGAAAATTTGGTGGTTTTTAAAATTGTTTTTTAAGAAGAAGGAGTTGGTATTAATTTTTAACAGTTCCCTTTCCCCAAAACCCAAACCTAAAAATTAAAAATTTTTAAAAAACTAATTTTTTTATAATTTTTTACATCAGATTTTTTCCACTTTCTAGGGGCCCAATTGCAAAACCAATTTAAAAATTTTACAAGTTAAGGAAATGGAAAATTAAAACCTCAAACCCAAAAATACAAATAGCTAGGATTAAAAATTTTTAAACCCCCCAAGGTTTTATGCCCCCAAAGATTTGGGGGTCTTTAAAAAAAAACCCCTGGGAAAGGGCTTTACTTTAAAAAAGGGCCCCCTGAAAGGGGGTTGGGAAACCCTTTCCCAAAAAGGGGGAATTTTTTCCGTGGTAGATTTAATTGGGGAATTTGGGACACCCAAACCAAAACTAAGGGTAAGGAAAAAAGTTTTTTGCTCTTCCCCAAGGTTTTGGAAAAAAATCTTTAATAGTAATTCTTAAAAAAAAATTAAACAAAAAATAAAAAAACCCTCTTTAAAATAAATTTTTCAAAAAAAAGGGTTGGGGAAATTTTGGGTTCCATCCATTTTTTTCCTTTCTCCCAAGGGGGCCAAAATAGGCGGGCCGGAAAACAAAAAAAATTTTTGGGTTAAATTTAAGGTTTTTGTTTTTAATTGGGAAAAAGGGGGTTTAAATTTGTTTATTTGGGAATTTTTGGAAACCTAAATTTGGAAACCCTTGGATTCGTGGGGGAACAACTAGTTTTATGAAAATTATCGGACGAGGGCTTTCTATGAAAGGAAACTCCCAAAAACTGAAAGATATTTTTAAAAAGGAAAGATAAACAAGATGGGTTAAAAATTATAAATAATGTAAAAGGGGACCGTCAGCAAATTCACCCCCAAATTTAAAGATTTTTGATTTTTGATTGGTATTTAAAAACCGAGTTTAAACCCCATTCAAAGGGGGAAATTTTAAAAGTTTATTTTAATATTAGTAAAAAAGTTTTTTTTCTACTTTTCCCTTTTAAAAAAAATAGGTTTTAAAACGAAAGCTTAAACCTGTACGGGAGTCGAACAGCGTTTAAATTTCACTCATTTTTCCACGGTGGGCCCCGGAAAGAACAAGCTGCGTCGGGGAAGTTTTCTGCGGGTTTCGTTACACGGAAAGGGGAAAAGGGTACAGGAATCTCTTGGGCCCCGAAAAAATCAATTTATTACTTCTTTACAATAAAAAGCGCAATGCATTCCTTCCGTAGCTTAGTTTCCCCAACTTTTTTCCCCTTTTAAAAAATTTTGTTTGTACAGGTGTTTTTATAAAATTTAAGGTCAACTTGTCCCCAAGTTACGGATAAAGTCAGTTTAAAAAATGTGATTCCCAAAGCGGGAAAAGGGCCGCTGATGGGGCCCGGGAAAAATGGATTTTTTAAAATTTTTGTCCTAATGTTTGAAAATGAGTTTATTACCCAGTTTGAACTTGTTTTTTATGGAGAGGGGGGAGGGGGGTGTAGACTTTAAAAAACAAAATTTCAAAAACCAGTTTTTAAAAATATTTTTTAAACCTTTCAAAACAGTTTTTAAAATATTATATTTAAAAAATTTTGGGAAATAGGGGCCCTGGGTAAAAAAAACAAATTTAAATACTAGAGATGGTTTTTAAAAAAATATATATAAAAAACCTTTTAAATTATATTTGATGAATAAAAATCGGGGTGGGGTGGAGGATTGTCTGGTGGATAAAAAAATATAAAAAAAGACCCCGGGTGCATAAAAAAAATTAAATAAAAAAATATGCGTGTTTTCATGCAGAAAAAAATTTGAAAAAAAATCTTTAAAAATTTGGGGAAGTGTAAAAGCGTGTAAAAAAAGAGGGTTATTGGCCCGTCAAAATTTTTTTACCTTTGAATCGTGGGAGCGCGTTTGAAAGGATTGTACCAAGGGGCAACGTTTTAATGTCATCGATTATCCTTCTTTTGGTGTACCCCGGCCCGGAAAAAATTCTCTGCGAAACGTTATTTACAGTCAAAAAGACCTTTTTTTATAATTTTGTGCGGTATTGTATGTACCTTTCCCGGGGTTTTTCGGGGGACCATCGCTTTCAAAAAGGGTAAAAATTAAACGTTTTCCAGTTACCGTAGTTTAGGGTGTTTCCGCAAACCTTGACACCGTTTTTGTTTTGGAGGGTTTGGGCCCCCGACACAACCGGGTACGCGAAATTTCTTGGGACCGCCAGATAAAAAGGCGCCGATAAAGCTTCCCGGCCCCGTAACCTGAAGTTCGTCGTGGGGCCCAAAAAAAAGTCCCCGGTCGGTGGACTGGGGTTTCCCGGGACTTTCCCGGGGGAACAGCGCTACCCGGGCGTGTGATACAAAAACGGGGTTTCCCCCTTGTTCAAGGGGGGCGTAAAAAGTGAAAACCTACCCATGCAGTGGGTGGCACCCCACCGCCCATTTCGGTTTGGGTTAGGGCCGCAAGCGTCAGGGCCCCATCCTTGAAATTTTGGGGAACTTTCCTCCCCTTAACATCAGGGACGCTGCCAGGGTAAATGTAGGACCCGTAAAGGGGTATTGGGGGCCCGCCCTGTATTTCGTTACAACGGCTATGTGCGGAAAATTGGGTTTTTCCCCCAAAAATTTTCCCCAAAAGCGATTTTAAAAAGATTTTAGAAAGAGTTGGAGCCCGGGGGTTTTTTTAACACAGAATCGAAATGAGTTTTCCCCCCTTTCCCTTTCCTCAAAATTTTTAAATAAAAGCAAATTTTTTTCGTGGGGGCTCCATTTCTGGCCTTTCCGTGGCTTCTTGTTTAATTTTAAAAAAAGTATCGATGTACCCTAAAAACGGCCCGCCAAAAAGTTTTTAAACGGTCGTAAACAGTTTAAATCGTACCCCCCACATTTTCGTGCATGTTTAAAAACAGTGCACCCCTTTTAAACGGTTTTTGGGAATCTCGTCAATCATCACACGCGGGAAACACCCGATTTTTTTTGTCGTTGTCCCAAAACACGCGTTTTTGGTTTTTTTTCCCCCCCACTTTTCCCTGCCTTTTTTTAAATCAATTTGTGTGCATCCTGTGGCAATACGGGCAAGAAAAACCCGCGGAGGCATCACTGTAATTTTGGGCTATCCCTTCTACTGACCCTTATAGGGGACAATTTTGGTTTTCCAAAGTGAATTTTTGGGGGGGCCCGACGGGGTTTTTTTTTTCTTGCAAACTTTGGGATAAAAACAAAACAAAAGGCCCAAAGTCCCAAAATTTCTCCCCACCAAAAAGGTCAGCTTCGGGGAAGGTTTTATAAATTCGTAGGCCCCAAAAAATGCAGCCCGGGGGGCTGAGGGGTCCTTGGTTAAAACCTGTGCCGGAAGTCCCAAATCGTTGAAAGTCCTCACCCTGTGGGTTTAAAAAGCTTTTAAAAGTCACCCCCAAAATTTTTTCGCCCCGCGTACCCGGGCGTTTTAACTTTTCCACGCAGGCCATGGTCGTTTTCATAGCGCGTCCCCTTTGTCTGTGGCGGTGTTTTTGAAAAGGGGTGGTTTGCCAGATAACAGAGCGGACCCCCGGGTGCCAAAAAACATCCCCCGAACGGGAAAGACGGTGGTGGTATTCCAGTTTTTAACAAAGCGTCTACACGTCCCCCAAACCCACGTTTTTTCCCCGGGCCGTTACCCTTGAAGGTTTGAGAACACCACGTTGAGGGGGCCCCCCAGAGGACCCATTTTTTACTCCCGAGGGTGTTGGTGCGAAACGGTGCCACCGTTAGGGAAAATTCGGGAGGGGTATTTCCTTAAGATGGCTTCGGCGGTAAACCAAAATGGCCGTTTCCAGTGATAGAAACCCCCTTTTTAAAAAGGGACCCACCTTTGCTTTCTCACGGCATGTTTTTAAAAACTTTAGGCACCTTCCGAAAGGACTTTACGCCCTTTCCGAAATAAGTTCCCAGTCGGGGGTTAAAAAACCAAAGACTTTATTTTCTTTTGCCCAAAAACGCGTATCCCAATTTTTCCCCAATGGCTCCTTTCCCTGGGAAAAACTTTCTGCCGATGCCGTAGTTCTCCCTTTGGCGGCAGGGGAAAACCCCTTTTACCCAACGTTTTCTTTTTTGTTGAAAAAAGGGGGGGAAATTGTCCCTTGGCCAAAGACTCGTCCCAACCCGGGGTTTTTTTTTTTGGCCCACCCTTGGACAACGGACAGGGGGAGATAGTTCATGATAAAATAAAGTGGAGGGGGGCGAAAACGCATGGACATAAATTTTCCCAAAGGGTTAATAAATAAGTCTGGAGTCCTTTTTTACCCCCCAATCATTATTTTAAAATGAAACCCCCAAAAAAATGGGGGTTTTGCTTTAATGGGCTAGGGGGTGATGTCTTTAAATTTTGAAGCTTTAATTTGCTTTAAAAAACCCAAAAAATTTGGGGGCCATTGTGGCACCCACCCTTGAATATTTGAGCCCTTTTGCCCCCGAAATGGTGCGTGTTGGCCCATTTGCTTCTTTATAAAGGGACAACCCCTTGAACCCGTCTAAACCGACACAGAGGTTGGGTTTTCGTGCAGGTACGTGTTGCCGCCCCTTTGTTGGGGGGTTTTTTGGGCTGCATTAAAAAACGAAAAATCAAACTTTAAAATTTTTTTTCCGCGACGGTTTGGCGGGGGCTTTCCTTTGAAAACGGGAAATGCCCAAAAGGGGATGGGTCTCGATATCAAACCAAAAAGTCTCATAACCCTGTGGGGAAAACCCTGCTCTTTCCCAAACTGAAAAATTGCAATACATCGAAAAATCTTTTGACGTAAACAGATCGACATGCGACCTCTGAAAAAACGGGCGTTTATGGTTTTCAAAAAAGTCTGTTTTGTGACCCGGGCCCCCGCAACTTTTCAGGTCACAGATGGGTTCCCCCTTAAACCCGGTTTAGCGTAGCACTTTTAAACCGGATTCACTTTTGTGTTCATTCTTATGAAAAAAGGGCCCCCAGGGCCCACCCCGGGGGCCCAAAATTTCCCTTTTTAAAACGCGGGTCAAAAATTTTTTATGAATCAAATGGTTTTGCTTGTCGTCATAAAAAATTAAAATAAGGTACCCCTTAAAAGGAATGTTCGGAGGGAGTGGGCCCCCTCATTGGGAAACCTGTCCCCCTCTTTCCTGAACAAGATGATTTTGTATTGGGTGAAGTATTTTTGGGAAATTTTTTTCCGTTCGGTGACCCACACCCCTTTAAAAAGTTTCACCGGGCATCTTGGCTTTAGTTTCTTTGCTTTGTATTTTTGAATATTGCGGCCCTCCTTTTTTGTGTTTATAGGTGTTCACATCCATGCTTTCCCGGGTTTCTCTTTTAAATCACTTTAGCCTTGGCGACAACCAATGCACGGGCGGGGGAGTGTGTCGCCATTTTAATAGTTTTTTTTCCCTTTTGTTATTTGGCTATTTGTGTAGCGGGAGCGAGTTTATAAATTTATGATTCCCCCCCCGGCGGCTTTTTTAAATTTGTGTAATTGTATACAGGGGGGTGAAGTGGGGAACGAACCCAATTTTTTGTTAACTGTTTAATTAGAGAGCACACCCTTGCGGTCAAGCTGATTGTTTTCCTTAAAGGAAAGGGAACCGGGTCTTGACGAGGAGTCTGTGTTGAAATAGGTAGACTACGTGTTTCCTGGCGCTAACTCCTGATTGGAAAAGTTAGAAAGCATTGTTTTGCTCATAAAACCAGGTTTGAGCATCCCCGATAATTTCCCCGGGGCGCCCTTAATTGTATATAAATTTCCCTCCCCGGACAAAAAAAAAAAAGGGCCCACAATTGCTTAATTTTCTCCTGGGACGTTTCAAAGGGGGGAACCTTGGGGGACAACGCTCCCCCAAAACCTGGTTTCCCGGGGCCACAACTTGGTCCCAAAAGATGGCCCCCCCCGGGGTTGCGGGGGACTCCGTCTGCCTGGGGGCTCGAACACCTTTTCCTTGTGTGGGGCCCCCCCTTGGGGCCCGCGATGGTTTGGGGGGGTTTGAAATAGTGGGGGAAATGGTGTCGTTTTTTTAAAATTTCCATTTAACTTAACCACGGTGTAATAAAAACATTTAAAAAAAATGTACAAAAATTAAAAAAGGTTAAACAAAAATAAATGGGAAATCGAATCCGGGATCCTTACAAATATTGTTTAAAAAAATCCCAGTTAAAACCCCGGGAAACCCCCCCTCCCCAAATTTTTTTTAATTTCCCCCCCCTTTTTACTAATTTTTTTTGTGTTGTACTCCCTTTAAGTTTACAATAATTTTTAAAAATTTGTAAATTTTTAAAATTCTTTTAGTTTTTTTTGTAAAAATATTTTGACTGGCTTTTTAAATATTAGCTGTTTTTAGGGAAGTTTTTAAAAAGAAAGTCTTGCAAAAAACTTTTTGGGAAACTCTCTTTGATTAAAGTTCCCTGGGGGTTTAAAACCCTTTCCCCAATTAAAAATCTAATAGCCCCAGTGCAAAAAATGGGGTTGAGTTTTAAAGATATTCATTACCGCTGGGAGTTTTTCCTTTCTCCATCCATGCAATGTAGTACATTCTTTTAATTTTGGTTTTGGGTTTTAAAGGGGAAAAATTTAGTAGGGTCAAAATTTTAGTTTCGAGTTTAAAATTTCCCAGGAACCCTTTAAGGTATTAAACCCGATTTGTTGAAAAAAATTTTATCTGTTTTGTGAAAGGGTTTTATAGAACGTTTTCGATCAAAACCCCCTATTTTTCTTCCCCCAACGGGGGGAAAAACTTCCCTTTTTTATTTTCCCCCTATATTGTAGTGTTTGCCCCCTTGTTTTATTTTTTTATATGTAGGGGGTTAACACAAGTCCCAAATTTTTCCGAGTAGATGGCACAAAAATAAATAAAAATTTCGTAAATAGCAGTATGTTCCCCTTCACTATTTATTTTTGGGGTTTATTGTTTGTTAAAAATTTGGGGAATGTTAAATCGAAAAATTAGTGAATGATAAATTTTGTCATCATGATAAGTATCTCCCTTTAAAGGGTCGCACGGGTAGACCGGGCCGTTGTTGAGGAATTAAAGGTTTAAAATCCCCTTCCCGCGAATGTTTAATACATGTTTTTTAACTTTTAAAAGGGTGGATGAAAGGTAGGAAAAAACCACAGTTTTTTTTAAAACGTTTTAATTGGGGGGTTTTTGGGTGTGTGTGTGTTTTTAAAATTCAAAAATGTGTATTGAGGCTTTTCCTAGTAGGGACTATTTAAAAATTGAGGTCAAGGAAATCCGGGAAATTTTTAAATTATAACCCCACATCAAAATTGGGTTTTAGAAGTTTTTACTTTTTTTAAAGGGGTTTAAAAAAAAATGTGAGGTAAAAATTTTAAGGTTTGCGCCGCATCATTTGAAACCCCAAAAGGGAACGGTTGAATTTAAAACCCCTCATTAAGCTGGGAAAAAAAAGTCCCAAAAAAAATTAAAAATAGAACCTTTTTTGGGTCGCGCATTTTGGGTTTACGCTCGTGGGCCTCTGATCACTTTTTTCAAAATTTTAATATTTATCCTTGTTTCTAGTTTTACATTCAAAACGTGTTTAAAGTTTATAAATTTGCGAATTATATATGTGCTAAAAAATTTATTTTAGTAGTGGTTTAAATTGAATTTTTTGTTTAATATTTTTACATTCGAAAATTTATTAGTAAAAAAAAGGTGCTTTTTGATTTTTTTCAAGTGCTACAATAAAATTTGGGGTTTAAAACTACCCGTTTTTGTATTTTTTTATTTTAAAAATTTAAAAAAAATTTTTTTTTGTTTTTTATTTATATTTTTTATTTTAAAAGGTTTAATTTTACATTTTTTAAAACAAAAATTTTTTATGGAAATTTTAAAAATTTTTTTAAAGTTATACTAACTCCCTTTATTTGGGAAACGAGATGTCTTTGGATTGGGGGGAAATTAAAAAACCTCTTTGGTCTAGACGAAGTTTAAACACAGTTCGTTTTTTGTTTTGAAATACTCCCAAAAAATTTTCCTTTGCGTTTTTTAAAATGAAAAAAAACCCAACAATAAAAGGTAGTAATTGTTTTTTTCCCAAACTTTTCAAAATTGAAAAAAAATTTTGTGCTTGACATACTTTTACATATGTTTTTTTAAATTAAATTTCATTTTTTAATTGGGTCAGTTTTTAACTAATTTTATTTTAACCCAATACAATAATTTGCCGCCCATTTAAATTTATTAAAAGTGACATTTTGGATTTAATAGTTGGCCTACTTTTTGAGTGGTGGCAAAAAAAAGGGGAACTTTGCTTCAAATTGCCCCGCCCCTTTTTAAGGTGAATAGGGTTTTGGGAAAATATTTAAAAACTTGCGGGGCGCAACTATTTGCCCCCTTTTGGGTGAATCCAGGCCCGTAGTGTTTTAAAGGGTATTTTGTTTTATTTTATTTATATTCGTAAAATTTTGTAAAAAAAAATTGTGCTTATAGGGACTTTTTCAATTTGCTCCAATATAATTGAGGTTAACTATCCGTATGTATTATTTTTTGTTTATAAATTAAAATATTATTATTTAACTAATTAATACTAAATTTTATTAAATTATTTTTTTTTTTTTAATGATCCCAAAAGAAGTATAACTTCTCACGCGGTAAAAAAGTCACAAAACCCTTTTTTTTTTCCCGAAAACCCCGTTTTTTTTTTTTAATTTTAATCATGTGTTTTTTTTGTAAAATTACATGCACTGATTTTCTAAGGAATGGCTTATCTGACAGTTTGAAAAAAATTCCTAGTTTAAAATCTATGTTTTAAATTACCCCAAGTAAATGTGTCTTCTTTTTTCACTTGCTTTTCTACTACAGACACTAGTGCTGAACCACGGGCTTCCCTTTTTTTTTTTTAAAATGCTCCTAAAAAAATTAAGGGAGGGGCGGTTTTTTTTTTTTTGTGAGTTTTTAAAGTGACAAATTTAATGAAATTTTAAATTTTTTTTTTTGATTATCTTTTTTGGGATTTGGATTTGTTAAATAGGGGTTTTTAATTGATAAAACCAACATTTTTAAACTGTTTCGGGAATTAAACCCTGCAAAAACCGAAACAGACGACAAAAACCAATACGCTGATGTTAATTGAACAAAGCTTTTTTTTAACTATCTCTTTTTGTTGGAATTTTTGTTCCCCTGCGAGCTGTAGCGGGGGAAAGTCAATTAGGTTTTCTTTTTAAGGGATGTCGTTACTACAAAAAGAGTTATTATTTGTCAATTTCGGTAAAAACTTCGGCATGAGGGATGGTTTCCGTAAAGGGTGGGGTTTAAACCCCCTAGCGGCGCCTGCACACCCCCCGGGAAATCCCCGGGGGACGTTTTCCCCCCCTTTGAGCTCGGCCAGAGTGACCGAAATGTCATCGGTTTGATCCCGAGTGTCGTTATCTTTTGGGCGGCGGCGGGGGGTGGGGGCAGGCCCCAAAAAATTTCTAAAATTTAAAAATTTAATACTTTTTAAAATATACCCAAAATGGGTGTGAGGGAAAAATTTTTTAAAACCATCCCAAAAAACATATCGGGGCTTACCCTTTTGAAAAACGCTTTCAGCCAAGAAAACCCCCCCTCGTGGGTTAAAAAGCCCCAACAGATCTGGAGACAGCGTTTGAATAGTTCCTGCGGCGTGGGGTGTTGTGTCTTCTTGGAAGTCTGTAAAGAGAAAACCTCTGTACCCAAATATTTTTTTATTTTGGGAAAAATAGTTCCCCTTTAAAAATATTCAAAATTTTATAAACTTAACGAAATTGAACCAGTTTTAAAGACCCGTAAAAACTCTTTTTTTTTAAAGGGTAATCGGCGCAATCAGTTACTATAAAAAATCGACTGTTTTGATTTTGGGGCCCTATTTATACTCTCTCATTTTTTTTTTTTCCCCCTAAATATAAAGGTTATTTTCTAACTCAATAAAAAATTTAACGCCCCTGGTTATTAGGCTTAAACGCATGGTCATTATTTCATCTCACACGTCAACATAAGTGCGTAAAACCCCGGGTTGGGTTTTTAGTAATACGAGCTGTTTTTTATTACTTTTTTGGGAATGGGATGTCAAACCATATCCTGATCAAATAAGTATTATAGTTTTTTTTACCGAACACGGTTTAAAATTTTTTTTTCCTTCAAAACTCTCCCGGGATTTAACCTTTTTGAACCCCCGGGGGGAAACCCAACGGGATTTTCCCGACAATAAATCTGTTCAAATTTGCTTTTTTAAAGTAGTAAATGGGATTGAAAGAAAACCTTTTTCTTTTGCCCCCACCCAGGTGTGGGGTTGGGTTGGGATTTTTAATTTTAGCGGTTTGTGGGGGGGGGCTTTTCTTAAATTTTTGGACACTTTTAAAATTTCGATGAACGATTATATGCGTCACCCTGAAAAATTGTTTTAATTTTTAAAAAATTTAATATTTTTATAAACCCGGGTTTTTTTTAAATCCCCGTGGCCGATCGATATCGATCAATTAAAATTAAGGGGGGTTTGGTTTTTATTTTTTTTGGCCGGGGTTTGGGATAGGGGGTTGTGGGGGTTATTTTTTGGGCCCGGGGGGTTTGGCTTTCCCCCCCAAAAATTTAGCCATTTTTCAAAATTTTAAACCATAAATTAATCAATTACACACATTAAAATCAAAATTGCGACTGGGTGTCGGTTCCCTATGGGTTTTTTTTTTGGGGGGCTCGTGACAAACAAACAAGGATGTTTCAAAATTCTAACACCTCACTTTCAAACTGCCGCAATAACAACGGGGAAAATTTTTCCCGGGGGTTTTTTATTCATTTGGGGTTTTTTTTAAATGGGGGGGTTTGGGTTTTGGGGGGGGGGGGCGGGGGTTCATGAAGTAGGTAGATTATTTTTGTTTTTAAATTGGGTTGGGAATTTTCTTTTAAAAAAAAAAAAATATTTTCCCCCAAACACAAAATTAAAAAAAAAAAAAAAAAAAAAAAAAAAAAAAAAATTTTAAAAAAATTAAATTTATTTAGACTGTTTGTAGTTTTTTTTTTAGTTAATTTATATAAAGCATTACAAAAATCAGGGAATTTTCACTCGGCGTTTTTTCCCCAACATTGCTTGTAAAAGGTACATAAATAAACTTTTATGTTTTAAAATAATTTGATGAAAAACAAAAACTTTTAAATTTTTAAATTTTTCCCACATCTACTAAAAAACATTCATTTCGTTTCAAAAATGAAACTACAAAAGGGCCTAAATTTTTTAATGGAATATTTAGATTATTTTGGCAGGGGAAATTATTTTTTATTTTTTCCAATTTTTAATTTTTCATTATTATTACACAAAAAAGAAAAAATTCAAACCTTCCAAAAACTTCCAGGGCGTAAAAAAATAAATTTTGTCCGAGTTTAAAATTTGGGCAAAAAAATTGTGTTAAAAACTTTTGATAAAAGGTTTGGGGTTTTTCGTGAATAAGAAGGGTGTATGTAAATACGCTTTTTAGGGCATACTTTAATGTTTTGGGAAAAAAAATTTTTTGTTGCCGCATCGGAGGTATTTTTTGTTATTTTGAGACATTTTCATTCCTTTAGTGGGGCCTTATAATTTTTTTTCGTTCTTTTGGGATTTAGCTTAAAATATTTTTAATTTTATCAACTAAAAAAATTTTTTTTCAATCTTAAATTGTTTTTTTGGATTCATAGCATTCTGGGGGGTTTAAAGGGAAAATGTATAAATATCGTTTTTCGGGAAAACCCTAAAAATAATTTTTTTTTAACACTTTTAGATTGCGTACCACTCCCAATATTTTTTTCGTTGGTTATTTTTTTTTTAACAGAGATTTATTTTAATGTTAATTTTTTTAATTTATATATTTTAAACTTGACTTTCAAAAAAACACTGATTTGAGGAGTTTTAAAATACCAAAATTTTTAATTCGTGAAATTTTAAAAATTTGGGGGACCTGGTGGTTTTTAGGGAAAGGATTCGGACTTCTGTGGGGGGTCCGGGGTTTCCCAATCCCCCGGTCGGGCACAGATTTATTGTTTTTCCAAAATCTTTATTCCCCTCTGACAAGACGTGTATTACTCAAATTTGGGTAAATGGGGGGAATGCCAGGCCTCCGCCGTGGTTCGGATTCCACGTTAAACGGGTGGGTTTCCCCATTTCTTTCCCCAAAAATCCCCCCTCCATTACACATTAGCGAAAGTCCCGTATAACCCGAAGGTTTTAGACGGGGGAAAAAAATAAAAATTTAAAAAATAATAATAAAAAATAAAAATAAAATTTAAATTTAAAAAAAGTGTTTCTAAAAAAAACTAAAAATTTTTAAATTTTTTAAAAATGCAAAAGGATATTTTAAAAAAAAAAAATGATACAACAATTATTCCCTAGAGGGGTGAGGGAAAAAACGTAAAGGGGAAAAAACCTTTGGGGCACAAAAATAAAAGGAAGGCTGTGGACGCTGTTTTAAAGAGTCAATGTGAGTTTGAGGTTTTTTAAACTTTTATATTATTGTGGGAAAAACCAACTGAAACTTTTTTGTTAACAATGGGCCTACTTCTTTTAAACAAATAAGTTTTTTAAAGACCTTGTTTTTTTATTCCTTTGGGGGGGGGGGGAAAAACCTTTAGACGAACAAAGTAGGGGCTGTAATAAATTTAAACTGCCGCGAACATACTCCCATGTTTAGGATTCTAAAAAACAGTTAAAACCCCTCTTATTTGGATAAAAATAATAATTTACTTTCTTCACAGAACTTATTCGTAAAACTAAAAGGGCTATGTTTGATAAAGGACAATAAAAAGTGATCATGTGGGGAAAACCCCATGATCTTTTTCTATCCCACTCTTAAAACTTTGATTAGGAGCGACTTCCCCGCTAGGTGAAACAGCACCATGGGACATCGGATTTTCGGAGGGTTACAAAAAATACTATTGCATTATTTTTTTTAAGTTTTAATAGTTTTAAAAAACCCTCAATAAAAAATTTAAGGTTATTTTTATAAAAAAAAAAAATGTTTGTATGAAAATTTTTTAAAAAAAGGTCCTCTAAACAAAGCTTTTTTTGGAATAATGCTTTGTTAACCCAAAAGAACGGTCCTCAACAAAGCTTGTTTTGGGGAACAATGTTTTTTAAAATAAAAACGAACAAATGTTTTCGAACAAAAAAAAAAAATTTTAAAAAAACATTTCTAAACTTTTAGCCCCGCGTTTTATTTCCCGTTTGGGTTTTTGTAAGCACATGAAATGTTCCACAAAGTGCTTGGTTTAAGGAAGATAGGTTTTCCCCACATTTGGTTGAGGAAAAAGAATAAAAAATTTCCCTTTTTTTTTCTTATAGAATGGTTTACCTGTGCCAGGGTCAGTTTCAAATCCTAATCCGTATATAAAAAGTTATGTTTTTTTTTTTTTCCCCCCTTTTTTGTTTCACACTTTTTGCTTGACGGGGAATTTTTCGTAAATTTTTTTTTTTTTTTTTTTTCTTTTTTTTTTGATTATACCTTCTTTATTTTTAAAAATTTAAAGGTAGTTAAAGGCTGGAGTTGGATGGATGTAAATTCGGGAAAGAAAAAAAAAAATTTTTTCAAATTAAAAGTTAATAATAATAATTGCTTTTAGGTACATCAATCCTTTGCTCAGTGTCCCGGAAGATTATTTGGGTACAAATTTGTCCCATTAGAAAAGGGTACCCCCCGAATGTACAAATCTTTACCCCTTTCCGGGGGCTCTTTCCATGTCACGAGAGATGAGATGGTGTTTGTTAAGGTTGGGAGAAAAAGAAAGATTTAAACCCTTTAACTTTTGCCTAAAAACCAAAAATTCCTGGGGACCAGGGGTTTAATTATCTAAATTTAAAAGAAAAAACCCCCGGTACTAGACGTGAACCGACCCTGGGCCCTTTTATGTCAGCACCCAAAAAGTTATGACAAAATACAAACGAGACCGGTTAATTAGAGTTTAAAAACCCTTTTATAAAATGTTTTTTTTTAATTACAGTTAGTTTTTAGACAAGAAAAACGTTTGGTATTTTTTAAAAGTACTACAAAAAATTTTTAAATATTTTCTTCATACGTAATTTAAATTTTCCCTGCGATGTTATTTTGATGTTAAATGATAAATTCCCGACGAAAAAACACAAAAATATAAATAAATTATTTCACAAGGTGTAAATCAATCCAAATAAGGGGAATGTTTTTTGGGAGTTGCCCCCCCCTCGTTTTTAAATTAAAATTAGTTGAAAAAGGGAAAACCCGGGAAAGGGGGAATTAAAACCGGGGCCCTTTGATTTTAAACGAGCCAATTTCTACCTATGAGCCATCCATTTTGCCCCCTTCTAGGGTCATCTTACTTATGGGTTTAAAGCGCGTCGGGGGAGGGACGTTTGTAAATCTTTAGCTCCCATGGGCTATTTTTAATTTTCCTTTTTTATTTTTTTTTTTTTTTAGCGTTGGCATTATTGACTGGGGGGGAAATAACACCCGGGTTTCTTCACCTGTATGTGATTTATTCGTCGTCTGGTGAAACAGAGCGTTGCCCAGGGTCAAAAAAAAATTTAAAATTTTCCCCGACACTAAACCCTTCCAAAATTAAAAATTTATTTTTTTTTTTTTTTTTTTACACCGGTTTTTATAATTCGGGTTATACGTTTTAAAATTTAACTACGAAAATTTTGTTTTGGGGAATTTTGGGAAAGGTTTGAATAAAGGAAGGTGCCCTTTTTTGGGGGAAAGGGAGGAAAAACCATTTAGGAAAAACACCCCCAGTTCCCCCGCCCAAGATTCAAAACCTCGTTCTCCCGCCCCTTATTTTAGTCGAGTTTAACCACGATTGGTGTTGCCAAATACGCCACCGAGGGGGTTCAGTTTTAAAAGGGGTTGCGCCCCTTTTTGCGGCTTGAGTTCTTAAACTGGGGATCGCTGCAGTTTTTTCCTATTTCCCCCGGCAGTGACACTAGCGAACCCCGGTGATGAAGAATTTAAACCCTGGCAAAAAGAAGCGCGTGAAATCCCGTGAGGTTGAAAGTCTGTTTTTTACTTGTCTGGCCCGGGGTACCCCCTTTGGAGGTTGTCTAACCTTTCCCCGCGTTATTTTTATGTGTTTAATTAAATATGAGGTTTGTAGCGTAGTAGGGTCTTAAATTTAAATTTTAAGATATTTTTACAACCCTGTGACCATTGAGATAATTCTTTTTGAAAAGGGAAAAATTTTTCCAAGATCCCAGAGGAAATAAAAACCCCTTGGACGTCTAAGTTGTACCCAGGTGAATTGACCCCAAAACAAAACCCCACAGGGCTTTTTTCGTCTTATCTATGGCGGAAAACCCTAAATGCCCGGGGACGATCATGAATAGTTCAGCCCTTAGAGTATTGTATCGTTTAAGCAAAAATTTCCCTTTTTTCAACCCCGGGCCCAGGTGTCATTTTTTAAAAATTTAAAAACCCGTGGTCTTTAAATTTAATATAGAAAAACGTTTACAATGTTGGGTCACAAAAAATTTTTTTTTGGGATTTTTTTAAAAGGCCCCCTTCTTACCAGAATTTTATATAGGTTTTGATGTATACTTTTAGCGCCCTATATGAAAATTTTTACAGTTCATAGGGAGAACCGATACAGTATGTAAAATGGTTTAAAACATTTTTTTATACTGTTTTTTTAAATTATTTTTCACGGTAGAAGGGGTTTCACAAAGTGTGGAAGCGCTGTGACTTGGGGTACTTTATGTTGTGGGGATATAAAAAGTACTCTTTGTGGCTCCATAGGGTCATTTTTTTTAAACCCCAAAATTTTTGGTTAAAAAGTGTGAATATAAACTATCTGTCTTTTGTGCCTGCGTTGGGTGATAAAAATGTTGGGCTCAACGAGGGCAGTCACGTGGATTTTCAAATGGCGGGTGATGCCAAAAAAAAAATACAACCCCATTTTCTTGGAAGGGGAATTTTTGTTATCTTTGCACCCGTTTACTAACCGTTTGGGTTATTCGCACTTACCTAATGTTTTTAATGGTAGGGTGATTTTTAGATGAAATGGAGGACCTAAAGTTTAAAAATGGAAAACCAAAAACGGTGGAGGCTGGGATTCCCCCATTCACAAGTTGTGATTAATACACCGGGCAGAGGGGGAGGGAAAGGGGTTTTGGAAACAAAATAAATCGTGCCGGGAACCCAAGTTTTTAACCCCGGGCACCCGCACGAAGTCTGAAACCCAAAACCCCAGACCACAGGGGAACCCCCATACTTTTAAAAATTACGAACATATTTTTTTTAAACGATTATTCCATTTTACTTGATGTTAGTGATGGGTGAAAAGCCAAACTATTATTTTTTGTTAATTTCGGTTATAAAACCGGGATTTAGATATCAAAATTCTTTGAATTTAAAAAAAAAACATTTAACACAGAAAACGAACCGGGGTTTCCAAAAATTTTTACAAAATTATATATATATGACAATTTCCCCACGTCCCTCCAGAAAATTTCTTTAAAAAATAAGTGAAGGGGAAAGAACCTGGGGCACGGGGGGATCCTGGATGGGTCCCTGGTTGGGTCCTTTAAACCAAGTCCAGGGCCCCGATTCCCAGTGCCCGATTTTATTTTTATATTTTAAATAATGTGTAAAATTAATTTTTATTTTATGGGGGGGTATTGTAGGTTTTTTTTTTAAAGTGGGCAGTTGCGATACTGACTTGACCTAAATTTCATTAAAGAAGTAAAAACTTTTCCGCGTTTATAAAGGGTCTTTTTGGGCGGGGACTGTTTCACCCTTATTTTAGTGGTGGCCAAAAGCTTAAGGCGTTTAACCCACCCATTGAACCTTTGGGTTTAACCCTTTGGGGGAAGGGTTTTTTCCAAGGGGATGATTTTCCCCGAGAGTTTTTCCCCTCCCCTCCTCACGTAATGTGAGTGCTTTTTTTCTTTGTTTCCCCTTTGATCTTTCTTTTCCTTTTGTTTAAACCCACTTAAAAAAAAAATATCAGTAAGCTTAAAACAATCAAAATACTTTTCTTTTTCTCAGTTTTTTGACCAAAAATAAACTCTTTTATTTTTTATTAATTATTAGAATTGATAGATGCAAAAAAAAATTGACAGTCCCGTTGACTTAATTGGGGTATGTATACGAAGTAACATTCGTACAACTGTTTACGTTTCTACCCTGTTTCCAATATAGGATAATAATGGTTTGCTGTACAAGGAAAAAGGGTTTTAAAAAAAAACACAAACCTAGCAAAAAATTGTTTAATTAAAGATACCCAAAAACAAAAAAAGGGGGGGGGGGGGGGTATTTTAAATTTTTTTATGCTTCCCATTTGAATTTTTCACCTGAATATTCATTAATTATTTTAAATACTCCCCTTTTTAAGGGCCCGACAAAAAAACAAACCAAAACCCGAGTTGTTGAATCTCGTAAAAAAAAACTATTTTAACAGTTTAATTAATTTTTAAAAAATACTTTAACTTAAACCCTACGCTGTCGTTTTTTTTAAAGGGTTTGGGTGTAAATGTAGGATAGTGTTTTTTTTATGGAAGGGAATTTACCCCTTTTTTTCCTCTTTAAAAATTTCCTTTTTAATGAAGAAACCCACATAATGTATTTTTTATTTAAATAAATAAGGCTCATTTTGGTGTGATGGTTTGTTGAACAAGAAAATCCATCGTTAAAGGGGGTGTGCGTTGGGCGACGTCGCTGGTATTTTTTTCGTATTACACGTTAAACTAAAAAAAGTTACCAGTAGGCCCAAAAAAAGCACTGTGTTTGTAGGGAAACACGCACGATTCAATGGCCCCTTCGTTTTTGTGTGGGGGGCTTTTTATGTGGTGGGGGAAAAAAAATAAAACCCCTTGCCCGTCTGGGATCACATGGCCAAAAATTTAAAAAGCCCCGACCCAGGGAGACGAAATAATGTGTAGGGGAAGTCAAAGGGATTAAATAAAAAAAAGGGTTTTTAAGGGTTGGGGGTCAAAAACCCGGGCACAGAGTAATGACAAAAAAAAAAAGTAGATTTTTAGGGAATTTTAAAAAAAAAGGCTGAAGGGCGTTTTTGTGATGAGAATTTCTGGCATTGCGTCATCCCGTTTGGGGTGGAAACTCTTTCAATAGGTTACCCAAAAAAAACTTAAAATTGACTTTTATGTAATTTTTAACCCCCCCATTAAAGGGTGTTTCTTATCTATCTTCCCAAACAGTCATGCCCCACTTTGTTTGGGGTTTTTATGATTGTGTTTATGAGACTAGCACACGTTTTTTAAACGACATATTTCCCAACCTTAAAATTTTAATACTAAGTATTTTATTAAAAACTTCCCCAAAAAAATAGGGACGTCCCTCTAGTATTTAAAAATTTTTTTTTTAAGTACCGTAATTCTTCCCATCCCCTTTTGGACCATAAAGATAAAAATAAAAAATTAAGGCCCAATTTTTGTTCTGGCTTTTTTTAGCGCCCTTTTAATTAAAAAATTTTAAAGTGTCTTTAAATAAGTTAGATTAAGCACGACTTAAAGTATCTTTTATTTTAAAAAAATTTTTTTTCCCAAAATTTTGGGTTAAAAAAAACTAAAATTTTTTAAGGTTTTAAAACCAAATTTTTTTCAAATTTTTTAACACACAAAAATTTCCCTTTTTTTAAATGTGGACTTTACAAAAAATCGGGGATACTAAATAAAAAGTACTTTTTTTTTCTTTTATAAGTAATTTTATTAATTCCCTTTAAAATTATTTCATGGATTTTTTCATTGTTTGTTTGTTTGTTTTGTTAGGACCCTTTATTTTTTTTAAACCCCTTTTTTGACCCTATAAAATGTATTGAAAACATAAAACCTTTGTGGGGTTTTTAGGTTAGTTTATTAAAAAAAAAAAAAAATCCCAAAAGAAACCCCTGGTTTTAAGTTTGCATTCCATCTTGCGGGGGAACTCGCGAATGGGATTGTAGAATAATTTTTTTTTACACCCTGGTTACGATTTTTGGAAAAAAAACAAAGTCTTTCACGTTTTTTGGTTTATTCTTTTTCCTGGTGGATGTTCACGTTCTTATTTGTTTGGAAAAACTCGCAACAATGCAACCCTTTCTTTCGATTAGAAAAAAAACAAAACTGTTTCAGTTTTTTTCCCCCTCTTGGGAGAGATCAAAGGCCCCTTGGGAAAGGGGAACCGGTAGGAGCGCTTAGACGGCTTTGAGGTCATGCTTAATAATTTAAAAGGAGTTTTGAGGGCTTTATCGGGCCCCCTTTAATTTATTACATTTTCCCCCTTCCCCAAAGTTTTTGAGCTAATTTACCATTTTTAAAAAGAAAATTTCTTAAGATGGGTTTTTTATTAAAAAGACAAAAAACATTTACGAAGGGTTTTTGCATGTTTGGGTGCCCTTTGGTTTTTAGTTTTTAAAAATACAAAGTAAATTTTCATTTAACCTTTAAAGCTAACAGTCTTACCTTGACCCTTTTCATTGGGGCATTTTTAAAAAGGGGAATCCTACCAAAAAATCAAAAAAAAAAATGGTACTACTTTAAACCCCCTTAAAACCCATGGTGTTATTATTTTTTAGCTTTGTAGTTTTTTTTTCCCATTAAAAAAAAAGGGTTTTTTGTTTCAACAAAAAAATTTTTTTGGTTTCTGTAAATCCAACCATTTAAAAAAATATTTTTTTTATTTATTCAACGTTTTTAAAAAAAATTTTTTTGATTTTTTGGAAAGATTACGCAAAAAATTTCCTTTTTAAAAAAATTTTTGGAAAGTTTTTGTTTTCAAAAAATGGTCTGGCTTTTCCTGGGGAAAACTTTTGAATTTAAAAAAATAATTAAAATAGTATTTTAATTAAAATTTTGAACAAGGGTCGTATTTTTAAAAAAAATATTTTTTTATTAAATTAAAAAAAAAAACTTAAAAAACTATGGGCGGGGAAAATTTTTTTTTCATTTCCTCCATTTTTTTAATACCCTTTTTACCTGAAAAAGTTTTCTGAAAACCCGTACATCAATTTTTGTATTTTTTAAAAAAGAATATAGTTTTTTTTCAATTTGAAATTTTTTTGGCCGGTTGCTGTGTGTTTACTCTTGGGAAACCATTTCTTTCCCCCCCTGAACGACCCATAGCCCCCCCTCGCGTTCTTGGGGGGTTTGTTTCTTGAATTTTATATTGAACTAGCTAAAAGTTGGTTTATTCCATTTTATATTACCATTAGGAATTAATTTTTTATAAATTTGTTGTCGTAAACCCCTAAGGGGTTTTCTGTGCGGGCATTGTACCAAATTTTTTTTTTTTTTTCCCCAAAAATTAAGTACTTTAAGATGATTGATTCCCGCTAATTTAAAGTATGGTGTTGCGAGTAAAAAAAATGCCTATATGATGTCTACTTAAATTTTTTTTTAAAATTTAAATTTAAAATTTTTTTAAATATTAAAAAAGGAAAAAAGACTGATTCTTTTAAAAAATTAAATTTGACAATTGTTTGTATTTAAAAAAATAGTAAGTTTTTTTTTGTTTTTTTAAATGGGTTTTTTAATAAAACCCTGTGGGTTTTTTTTGGAAAGGAAAGAATTATAAAAAAACCCGTATTAGTAAATCTACTTGCTTTAATTTAATTTCGCTTGGGAAAAAAGAAACTTTTTTCCATTTTCATTTACGTTTACATTTTTATTTTTATTTTTAACTTATAAAGCTTGACGTGGGCTTTATCTAAAAATTTTTTTGATTTTAAATAAAACTACTTTTAAAAATTTCCCCTTTTAAATACCCTTGTTTGATTTATATTTTTAAAAATAGGAAAACCCCCAAAAAAAAAAATTACTCAATCATTTAAGGAAATTTTTATAGTTTTTGATTTTATTTTTAACATTGTTAATCCCTAACTTCCCAATTTCTTAATTTAAAAATTTTTAAAAATTAGACATTTACAAAAATTTTGTTTTTTAATAAATTTAAAGAAGTGTTTTTGTTTTCATTGGTTTTATTTTTTTGTTCTTTTTCCAAAAGTAAAGGGGCTGGCTTTTTAAAAAACTATGGGGAAACAAACACACCCGGGGAAAAGTATTAATTCTTCACAATTGTTTTGTCAAGTATTTTTAAAAAAATTACTTAATTTAAATTTTTATTTTTACTGTCTTTAGGTTGAGTTTTACTTTAAATTTTTATAGTAAGAAGGGTAAATGGGGCAGTCCAAATTTTTAGTTAAAAACTACAAATTATTCAATTTCATTTTTTAAAATTTTAAATTTGATAGTTTTTATAAAAAAGGCCCATCTTTTTTAAAAAAAAATAAAGTAAAATGCCCTCAACGTTGACCCCCAATTTTTTTTGGGTTTTTTTTTGTATTTAATTAAAAATGTTCTTTCCCACAGAATTGGGGTATCCCGGCCAAAGCAGTGGGGGGTGATTTCCTACTTTATTAGTTATCAAATTTTTTTTTTTTCCTTGTCAGAATTAAAGTTGGTTATTTCCTATAAAAAAATTTTCCCTTTAAGTTTTACAAACTAAAGGGGAAAGTTGGAAAGAAGTAATACAGCTATGTATTTATTTTGGGAAAAAAAAACCCAAAAATGGCCCAGAAAAAAAAAAAAAAAACTCAAAACCCCCTTTTTTCTTTGTTCAGCATTTTATTGTTTCCCCCGAGCTGTGCAGTTTTTGAAGGAATATATTTTTGGAAAGAATTTTATACCTGCCCGTCAGTCAACCCTACAGGCAACGAAATGTTAGCTGGGCCCAAGTGTATTAACCTAGGGGGGAAAAGGGGTTTAAATTCTCTCAGCACGAAACGTAGCGGGTTTGAAACAAAATAGAAAAATATAGGGGTTTTTCCCTTAAGGAATTACATACCTTTCAATTTGTATACCTGGAAGGTTCATCTGTAATGGCCAATTTTTCGGTTTTACTTGAACGTGTAGTTTTTAATACTGTTCTTTATTTCGATCTACACCGCTATAGAAATATATAAAAGTGAATTTTCAGTAGCCACTGGGTTTTTTGGTGCTTATGACAGTCCCCAGCTGAATTCTGACCCGTCAACATTTAGTTTTATAACCCCAAATGTTGACTGTCAGAAGTGACAGTTAAAAAATATGTTTTTTAGGGGATATGGGTTTGTGTGGGGTAAAATTAAATTTTGGGTTGGAAACTTTTCAAAGCCGTCAGCTGTCAGTCAGCACCAAAAAAGTTAAAGGGGCTCTGTTTGTTTCTGGGAATTAAATCCAAAAAACCCAAAACCCCTAAAAAAAAAGAAAAAAAAAACCATTTATTTGAAAATTTGGGCGAAAAAAATGAAGGAGGTTATCCACTTTTATTTAAATTTTTTTGAAAAATTTTTTATAGCTATTAACAAGCCAAAAAAAGGGGTTTTTTTATTTTATGCATTGCTACGACAGCGAAAAAAAAACAAAATTTAACAAGAAAATAAAAACTGGGAAAAAGAATTGGGGAACCTTTTCGTGTGGATGCACTAGCAAAAAAAAGGTCGATGCGGTTTCCCCTTTTTTGGTTTGATTTTATTGGGGATCCGAATTTAAAGAGATTGAAAAAAGAAAGGGGGAAAGAAAGAGGGGTTCGAAATATTTTTTTTTTCAACTGAAGATTATAAAAATCTAAATAAACAAAAGCTTTTGACTGAAGGAAATTTTTTTTGTTATGCCTTCGTTTGTGCTAGAGGAGCTATAAAAAAAACATTAACAAAAATATTCTAAGTTTATGCAGTGTCACGCATCAAATTAAAATTTAAATGGTTTACGAGAAAAAACTTTTTTCATGAAAAAAATTTTATAACCTTAGTTTACCCCCTCGGTGGGGCGTTTGATCTGACTTTAGGGGTCTCCCCAAAATTTTTTCTATGCGGGCCCCATAATAAAAATTTTACCATTTTTGCAGGTAAAAGTAAAGTTACCTTTTTCTTTAAGTACATTTTTTTTTTCCCTGAATGCCCTTTTCATTTCGCCAATAGATCCCTAAATCAAAATTTTTTATTTAAAAACAAATTTATATTCAAGTAAAATTTCCCGTCATGTCTAAAAAAAAAAACCACTTTCCAAGGCCCGTCAGTGGGTTTTATAAAAAGTGCTTGACGTTGATTTTTCTATGGGGAAATGAAAAAATTCAATGTAATAAATTACCCTTTTTTAATTTAAATTTGTCAATTTTAATTAAATTTAAAAAAAATTTGGGAAAACTTTCGGGGAATTTCCTTTGATAACCCCCTTTCCCGGAAAATTTGGGGGCTACCAAAAAATCGCACAGTCAAGCCTTTTTTTTTCGGTATAAGGGGAAAGGGGTCTGCGACTGAAATATGAGTGCTTTTGCACAGTACCGATATTTCGGTGGTGGTACAGGCGCCGGGTATCAGTGGTAGTGAGTTTCCCTGTAATCCCTTTTGGCCCTTTTTGCACACGATGCCCAACGAAAACTTTTTCGTGAGACTACCATTTTGTCGGAGCCCCTGTCGGGGCCCCCGATAAATACCCGATTTGTGCGCCCAAAAAGGGAGCCCGGTTTTTTTGCTCGCCCCCATCCCCAAAAAAAAGCCCCATGCCCCTCAAACACCGATTGCGATATTGTCGTTGTGTTTTGCAAAAAACCCACGCCCGGGATCGGGGCTAATAAGATATCGGCGCCCGGGGCCCAACCGATAAAAATCGGGACGTGTGCAACAGCATGAGGATTTACAATTCCCACAGCCCTGCTTGGGGGGTCATGGGGGGGAAACAGCGTGCGGAAGAAATGGACATGTCAAATTTAAACCCCCGGGGGTTAATAAATAACAAAAAAGGGAAAAAAATTTTTTTGTTTTTTTATAAAAACTTGGAAAGGGCCTGATTTAAAATTTTTGGCGGGCTGGTGTTTTTGGTCACTGGGTGTAGTTTGAAGGTTTTTCCCGGGGTTTTTTAAAAAATTTTTACTCCTCCCGTAGACAGCTGCCACCGACGGGTAGAACGAGGTTCGGGAAACCCCGATTGGGTGTACTGGGGGGGATTTTTTTCCCAAAAGGTTTTTTTAAATTTTCCATCCCGGAAATTTGGGTTTTCTTTTATAAATATTTAAACCCTTTCTAATTTCCCAAACAACTAAGTTTAAATTTGTACATTTCACGTATAACCCGAGCGGGTAATAAGACGTGGTGAATGTGGGGTTTTCCAGGCCCCCCACCGTGGTTTGGATTCCAAATTAAACTGTGGTCCCTTTATTTTTATTCCCCAATTCCCCTACCCTTTCCATTAGCGTAAGTTTCGTTTTAAACCCCAAAGGGTTGTAGGGCGGTTTTAATTTTTAAAAATAAAAAAAATTTAAAAGTAAGGGGTGGGCTAAAATTAAAGTTGGGTTTTTTGAAAAAGTTGGGTTTTAATCAAAAGAAAGGACTAGTTTTAATTTTGCAATATAATTTTTTTTATTAAAACAAAGCAGGGGGTATTTTTCCCAAAGTAAAAACACTATAAACCGGGCTTTTAATTCATTCAGACCTAAGTTTTTTGGAAAAAACAGTTAAATTTTTTAATAGAGGTGTCCTAATTTTATCATAGCCCAACCCGCTGACAAACTATTTTTTAAATTAAAATTTAAAAAAAATTTTTCTATATTAATTTAAAAATTAACACTTTAAATTTGACAATTTAAAAAAAAATTTTTTCCCCCAAAAAATCCAATTTTCAAAACCCCAAAAAAAAATTTAAAACCCCAACCCCCCAAAAAACCCTAAAAATTTCCCCCCCCCCAACCCCAACAATTTAACCTTAAACTAAAAACCAAAATTTTTTTTTCCCTTATTACACCCAAATTTTAAAAAATTTTTTTAAAAATTTCCCCCCCAAAACCCCCCCAAAAAAAACATAAAACCTTTTTTTTTAAAAAAAAAAATTACTTTTTTTTCCAAGTTTTAAAAACCACTGTATTGTAGATTTTACTATATTCCAATCTTCTTCAAAAAAATAACCCAAAATTTTTAAAAATTTTTTAATTTAAAAAAACAATTTTAAAAAATAAATATAAATTTACTTTCCCTTTTTTTTAAAATTTATAAATTTAAAAATTAACAAAAAAAACCATTATTCCCAAATCCCCCCAAAACCCCCAAACAAAATTTTTTAATTAATAAAAATTTTCATGAAGGATATATTTCCCCCCCACTATACACTAAACTTTCCCCCTCTGACTCCCCCCTGGATAACTTTTTTGTCAACCCCCCTTTTTTTTTAATACTTAAAAAAAAATTAAATTCCTAAACCCATAAATCCCAAAAACCCACACCATTTAAAAAATTTTGGAATCCTAATTCCCTTCCCCCCAAAAACAATACTTTTCCCCTTCACACCCCCCCAAACAACACAAAATTTTTAATTTCCCCCCCCCCTTTTTTCCCACTTTTGGTTTTCCCCCATCCCCCTACATTAAAAAATTTTTCCCAAAATTTAAAAACCCAAAACATATTAAAATTATGGATCATTTAAAAACGTTTGGTTTTGGGGTCCAAATTTAAAAGTTCACTTTTTTTAAAGAAATTTTGGTTTTTTAAATCCCCTTTAAATTAATTTCCCCCAAAGTTTGTTTTCCATCTTTCCCAAAAATTTTTTCTTATCCCCTTTTTTTAATTTTAAAAACTTATTCTTCCCTTTTCCCCATATTAAATTCCCTTCTTAATTTTAATAGTTTTTTTTAAAAAGAAAATTTTAACCCCTTTTTTTGAAAAAATTTTTTTGATTTTTTTGTACTTTTTTGGTTTTTTTTATGTTTTCGTTCTCCGTTCTTTCCGTTGCGTCCTGGTTTAAATTGTTTATTTTGAAAAGGGTTTTTTTGGTTTTTTTTAAAAGGGGAATTTTTTTATTGGGTTTAAAAAAAGTAAAGGGCCACTCTAAAATTAAAAAAATTTTTGCCTTTAAAAAAGGGGTTTTTACTCATTTATAAAATTTTTAATTTTTAAGTTTTAAAGGGGTAATTGTGCTTTGGGGTCGTTATTTGGTACCCCTTTTTAACCCTTTTAAGTTTTAACCAGAAAATTTGGTCTAATTAAAATTTACCAACTTTTTTAAAAGGGAATTTTTAAAATTTCCGTTTTTTAAAAAAAATTTTAAATTTTATTAAAAAAATTTTATAAAAATTTTTTAAAAACTTTAAAAAAATATTTTTATAAATTATTTTTAAAAAATTAAAGGGTTTTTTGTTGGGTTTTAATTTGTTGTGTAAATTTAATTTAAAGGAGTGTTTGGGCCCTTTTAACTAACCCCCCCCCTCTTCCCCCAAAATTCCCCTTTACCCCATTTTTTCCTGATTTTTCTAATTTTAATTTTTTGGGGAGTAATAATTTTTTATTTAAAGAAAGTAAAACTCACATTTTTAGGGGGCTTTTAAAACCCCCCCTTTAAAAACCCAACCAATTCAAGTTTACCCCCGGGGGAAACCATTTCTTTTAAAAGTTTAAGGGGTTTTCCTTGGGCCCTCCGCCCGCCAAAAAAAGGGACCAAAATTTTTCAAAAAAAAATTAATTTTTCCTTTTTTACAATTAAAAACCCCCGGAATTTTACTTTTTATTTTTTCCGCATGCCCCCTTGCAACCCCAACAAAGGGGTTTCGGAAGGTTTAGTGTGTTAAGAGATTAACTGTTTGGGGTTGTATTGTGGGGTACCGGGTGGGGAAAAAAGTATGTTGGGGTTGGAGGGTGGGATTTTTGGGGGTGGGGGGGAAAAAGGTTTAAATTTTTTTTTTTACCCGAAAGGGAAAAAGGAAAGGGGTGTGTGTGGGGTATTTTATAAGGCCTAAATTTAAAAACTCACCACGTTTCCCCTTCCAACCTCCTTTTTATTTACTTTCCCTCCTTTTTTTCCGGGGTTTTGATACCCAAAAAGCGGTGATTCGGGGGTTTGGGTTGTTCCCCAAAATTTTCGGGGGAAAAAAAAATTCCAAAAACCCTAATTTTTTTAATAAATATTATTTTTTTGTAAATTTTTTAATTTTTTTTCTTTCTCCAATTTTAAAAATTTAAAATCAAAAACATTTTTGATGGTTGGGAAAAAAAATTTCTTTTTTTTGAAAAACCCAAAATTTTAAAATTTTAAAGTTAAAAATTTATTTTTTTTCCCTTTTAACATTGGGGAAAAAAAAAGTATTAGCATTCCTTTACTTTTACCCCTGGCAATAAGTGGGAAAATTTTAAGGGGGCTCAAATTTGGGTAATCGGTTTTTGGAGGGGGGGGGAGGAAAAAAGGATATGTTCCAGGTTTTTTCCCCTTTAAAAAGGGGCCTCCCCCAAATCCCCAAAAGGGAAAAAATTTTAAAAAAAAGGGTCTTAAATTTTTCATAAATTTTATTTTAAATTTTTTATTTTAGGGTTAAAAAAAAATTTTTGGGAAACCCCTTTTCATTTTCCTTTTCCCTTTTAACTTTTTATTTAAAAAAATTTTTAACCAAAAAAAGGGCTCAAGTTTAACATTTCCCCGATTGTTTTTTAATTTTAATTTTTAATTTTTTTTAATTTTTTTCCCCCGCATCTGAATACCAAACCCCCAGCCCGGCCGGCCCTTTTCCCAAAAAAATAAAAGGGTTTAAAATCCCAAAACCACTTCCTAAAAGTTTTTTTCTTTTTTTTTCCGGTTTTCAAACAAAAAAATTGCCCCATTAATTTTTTTGGTGCTGATGACGCTGAGGCTTTTTAAAAGTTAAGGGCCAAATTATGTATCCTACCCAAAAAATATGATCTGCAAAAAAATAATTTTTTTAGCGTGTCACTTTTTGACAGTAAAAATTTTTAGGTAAAAAACCCCAAATTTTTCTGTCAGAAGTCCAGCTGTGAGCTGTCGGGCGCACCAAAGAAGCAAAGGGTACTGTAACCCCAAATTTATATTTTTTAAGGTTAAAAAAAGGTATTTCACTCAGCAGGAAGGAATTTAAAGGATTAAGGGTTCCAAATTTCCCGTAAACAATTTGGGTTTTTACCCCAAGGAAACCCCCTTCCCTTTTTTTTGTTTTCCCCCGGTGCGTTTGGGGAAATTTAAATTTTTTTTATGGGTTTTGGGCGCCAACACTTTTGTAAAAAGGGATTACTTTTTAAAAATTAAATTCCCTTTAAATCCCCCTGGGAAAAATTTTTAAAAATTTAAAAAAAGAAAGTTTAGGTTTTTTCCTTTTTTTTTAAATTTCTTTTTTATTCCAAAAGAAAAAAATTTTTTAAAATTTTTAATTTTTAAAGGTTTCATTTTGTTTTTGGGAACCCCTTATTTTAAAAGAAAAAAACGTTTAATATAAATAAACAAAACCCCCCCTTTTAATTTTTCAGGGAAAAGTTTTTTTACTTTAAAAAAAAAAATTGTGGGCAATTTTTTTTACTTTAAAATTATTTTAAAAAAATTTTTTTAAAACATTTCAAATTTTTAATGAAAAAATTTTTTTCAACAAGTGCGTTTTTCCATCAAATTGTTTTAAAACCCTTTTCTTTTTAAAGTCATTTTTAATCACCAAATTTTGGGTTAAATTTCCGTTGGTTTTCCCCTTTTGAGCTTTGGTTGGGGAAAAAATTTTTTAAAAATTTTAAAAAATTTTTTTTATTTTTTAAAAAAAAAATTTTTTGTTCCATTTTTAAAAAAAAATTTAAAAAATATTGTTTAATTTAATGTTTTGGTTTTAATTTTCCTTAAAAATTGGGAATTGGTTTTTTTTATGTTTTCAAATTAATCCAAAGGGAAAAAGGTTTTTAAAATTTTTTTTATTAAAAAAATAAATTTTTGGGACTAACCTTAAGTTTAAAAATTTTAAAAAAACGGGTTTTAAGTAAACTTTGGTTCGGAATTTTTTAAAGCCAATGGTTTAAAAAGGGGGTTTTTTACTTTTGGAAAAAAAAACCCCTGGGGGGTTTTTTTTTAAAAAATTAAAAAACAAAAAAAACTTCCCCTTTTTTGATTAAAACCCATTTTTCTAAAAATTTTTAAAATCCCCTCATTATTTTTTTTTAATATTTTTAAAAAATTTTATTTAATTTTTTTTTTTACGTAGTATATAGTGGTTTTTTTTATGGTATTTAAAAATTGAAAGGGCCTACAAAATTTTAAGGTTTTAAAAAAAAATTTGGTTCCCCCAAAATTCCCCCCAGTTTTTATGGGTTATAAAAAATTTATGAAAATTTTTTTAATTTTTTTAGGGCCCCCCTTTTGGAAGGGTTTATTTATGGAAAAAACCCCCATAAACCTGGAGGGGGAGTTGGGCCATTTTGGGGGGAAAAAATTTCCCCCCCCCGTACACCCAACCCGGGAAAATTTGAATTTTGTTTTTACCTTGGTGGCTCTGTTTAGGAATAAAAAGTTAGGGCCGGGGGGTTAAAAAAAAGGGGTGAAAAATAGGCCCCCCCAACAAGTTTTTTTTAATTTTAAAAAATTTTTAAAAAACCCCAAATTAATTTTTTCTTTTTTTTATTTTTTTTTTAAAACCAAAAAAGGTTTTTTGAAAAAATGCACAATTTTTTTAAAAAGGTTTTTTCCCCCAGAAAATCAATAATTTTTTAAAAAGGAAAAAAATTTAAATCCTTTTTTTGGTTTGGTTTTTGAAAACCAATTAAAATTTTTTTGGGCCCCCCTTTTTTTTATTAGGAGAAAACCCCTTTTTAAAAAAAATACCATCGGGGTTTTGGGGGGAGGATAGATTTTTGGATTTTGGGGGGAGTTTTAAAACCAATTTGGTCTAAAACTTTGGGTTTATTTAAAATTAATTTTGTAATTTTATAACCCAAAAAGGCTCCACAAAAATTCTGAAATGTTTTTGTGTCCAAAAAACCCCCTTTTCATTAAGGCCTTGTTTTTAAAAGGAATTTTCAATACCCTTTTTAAGGAAACCGGGGGAAAAGTAAAAAATTTGTGGCAAAAAGCCCTTTTAGCTGGGCCATTATTAAATTACGCCCAAAGAACGGTTACGGGGCTTGAAAGGGAGTGAACTTTCCGGGGAAGGGGGGGTTAAAAAAAACCGAAAAGTTTTTTTTTTTTAAAGAAATTTATATTTTTGGGGCTAATTAATTTAAAAGTAATTAATTAAAAATGGGAAATTTATTCTTTTCCTTAAAATCGTAACCCCTTTTTATTTTTACAAAACATTTCGGCTTGGAGGAAATGGAAAAAAAATTTTTTTTTTAAACTGATAAAATAAATTTTTTAAATTTGTTTTTAAAAAGTTTTAATTTTTGCCATATGTCAAAAGGTTTCAAAAAATAAATTCCCAAAAAAAAACAAAACGTTACTTTTTAATGAAAAAATAAAAATTTGGAAAAAAAAATTTTGGCCCGATTGGTTTGGAACCCCCAAATTGATAAAGGAACGTGGGTTAAAAAAAGGTTAAAATTGGTTTAAAATTAAAAAATTTTTTCTTAAACCAAATTTAAATTTTAATTGAAGTTAAACTTAATCTTTTGAATACCCTTTTTGAATGAAAAGGGTTTTTTTAAACCCCCAAAAAGCCGAACTATTAACTATAAATTTTTTTTTTGGGGGCCCAAAGGGGGGGCAATTTTGGTTTTTTAAAAATTTTTAAATCTTCCGTTTTTGGAAAAAAAAATTTGAAAACCTTTATTTCCTTTTTTTTAAAAATTTTTTAAAAAGGGGATTTAAAAACAAAAACGAAAAACCCAAAAAAAGGGAAGCATTGGGCCCTTTTTGGTTGGGGAACTCCCCTAATGGGGGGTTTATTAAAATTTTAAATTTTTTTTTTTCTTTTTCAAATTGGGGTTTTTTTTCGCTTTGCCTGAAATTTCCCTCCAAAAAAGCCCCAACCTTTTTTTTTTTTTAAAACTATTTTTTTTAAACCTTTTCCACAATTAAATTTTAAAAAAAAGTTTGGGGTTCCCCTTCAATTTTTCGCCCCAATTTCAAATTAAATGGCTTTTTTTTTTTTTTTTTAAAAGGCCCCCGGGGTTTGGGTTTTGCCTTTTTACAAAAAATACAGTAGGGGCCCATTAAATTTTTTTTGGTGTGGAAAATAAAGTACCGGTTTGAAAGCACCCGGGCCCAAATTTTTGTTTTTAAAACCTCCCCTAAAATATGAATTTTGAAAAAAACAAAAATGTTTTAGAAAACCCCACCCAAAAGAACATTTAAGGGTAAATTAAAAATTTTTACCTGCAAAAAATCACTTTACTTTTTCAATTTTAAAAAAAAGAAACCCTGGGGGTATTAAATTACTTTTAATTAAATTTTGAATGTTTTAAATAAAATTTTTTTAAAAAAGATTAACAATCTTTTTTGGGTTTTTTTTTTTCCGAAAGATTTAAAAAAAGAAAGAATGCCCGGGGTTTTTTTCAAATTTAGGGAGATAAAATTTTTAAAAAAAGAAACCCCTTTTTTTTTTTTTGTTTTAAATTTTTTTAGGGTTGGTTTTTTGAAACCCAATTTTTTTTTCCCCAGTTTAAAACATTTGGAAACCCAGGAATTCGTTTCCAGGGTTACGAAGGGTTTCTTTTTTTTCCAAAAATAATTTTAACACTGCCAAAGCACGCAAAAAAATAAAAATGGCTTTTGGCAAAAGGAAGAAAAAGGGTTTTTAGTTTTTTCCCTTTTTTTTTTTATGTTTTGGGGGGGCTAATTTTTCCAAAAGGATAAAACCTAAAGGGGTAATTAAAAAACAATTCTTTAGGTTTGGGGGAAAGGGTTGGTTTATAGGGGGGAAATTGAACCCAAAAAATTAAACCCCACAAGGGTAAAAAAAACCTTTGGAAACTAAAAGTAAGGGGAAATCACCCCAATTGGGGTTTTTGGCCAAATTTTTCTTTTTAATTTTGGAGGAAGAACGTTTTTAAAATTTAAAAAACAAAAATAAAAAAAATTAAAAAAATTTTTTAAAAGTTGGAATGGATTTTACTTTTTTTAAATTTTTAAGAAAAGGGCCTTATTTTTTTTCCCCATAAATTTTTAAGAAATTTTTTAAATTTTCAAAAAGTATTTATAATAAATTAATGTTTTTACCCAACATTTCTGTTAATTTTATTTTTTTAAAATTAAAAATTTATATTTTAAAAACGGTTTTAAAAATTTAAAAATATTATAGGGGAACCCTTTTACAAGTTTGGAAAAAAAAAAAAAATTTGTTGGATAATTTTTAAATACTTCCTGGGGGTTTGGGGGTTAAGGGTTTCAAAGTTAGGGGCCTTTAATTTGGGGGAAAATTTTTTAAAAAAAAACCCCTTCCAAAATAAAACTTTTTAAAACCTTTTAATTAAACCTTAAATCTTTTTTTTAAAAATTAAATGTTTTAAATTTTTAAAAAATTTTAAAATTTAAATTGGAAATTAAAGGGATAACCAAGGGTTGAAATTTGGTCAAAAACTTAATTTCCCTTTAAGAATAATGTGGGTTTTTGGGTTTTTTCCTATTGTTTACAAATCAAACAACCCCAAAGGGAAAATTTAAAGTTTAATTTTAAAATAAAATTAAATTCCCCAAAAAATTTTTGAAATTCCCAAAAATCCCCCGTCAAGCAATTAATTTGGGGAACCCTTTTCGGAAAAAAAATTGAAAAACGTAATAATGGAAATTTTAATAGTTATTTGGGTTTTCCCAAGCGGGGATATAATTAAAAAGTTTAATTAAAAAAAAATAAGGGTTTGGGTTTTAAAATTTTTAAAAATTCAAAAAAAAACCCCCAATTTTGGGGTTTTTTATTAAAAATACCCCCTTAAAAAAAAAAAAAACTTATAATTTTTAAAAAAGGGAATTGTTTAATTATTTTTGAATATTCCCCGTCTTTTCCTTTTTAAAAATTTTAAAATTGCCCCTTTTTATTTTTAATAAAATTTTGAGTCAATTATTTGGGTTTGGGTTTTTTTTTTCTTTCCAAAAATTTTTTAAAAATTAGCAGGGGGTTTAAACTATTTTTTAAAAATTTTTTAAAAGGTTTGGAAAAAATTAAAATAAAATGGGTACTGAGAAACCTTCCCTTTTAAAAGGGACGACAAAAAAAAAATTTAATAAAATTTAATTTCCCTTTTTGGTAAATTTTTCAATGGGTTCCAACTCCTAGTAGGTACTAATTTTTGTTAAGTCAAGGATGGGGGAAAAAAAACCCCCTCATTTAAAAATTTTTCTGCCGGGGGGGAGTGTGGTTTGTTTTTGGGGGGGGGAAGGAAATGGTTTTTTTTTTCCCACACGCAAACCGGGCCCCTTTTTTTTTTAAATTTAAAATAAACAATATTCTTTTTTTAAAGGGGGCAAAAATTAAAAAATTTAAATTTTTCAAGGAAAATTAGGTTGGGGAAAAAAAAGGGGATTAAAATTTGGACCCGTGGGGGAAAAAAATAATTTGGTGGACCATTTTTTGTTTTCTTTAAGTTTAAAATTTTTAAAAAAATAATATTGGGTTTTTTTAAATCCACCCCCTTTTTCAAAATTTTTAATTAAAATTACCATAAAAATTTTTTTTATTTATTTGGGTTTCTTAAAAATTAAATTCCCGGAAAAACCGGTCCATTTTCCTTTTTTTGATAACCAAAAAACATTTCAATTTTTTTTAAAGGAAAATTTTTTGGGTTTTTTCTTCAGAAAATCAAAAAAAATTTTTTTAAAGTTTAAATAAATAAAATTTTTTTCTTTTAAATTTAAATTTTTTTTTTTAATGAAAAAAAAAATTTTTTGGGGTTTTAAAACAATTTAAACCCCCTTTATTTTAATTGGAGGGAAAAAATTTCCCCAAATTTTTTTTTAAATTAATAAACCCATTCCCAAAAAAATTTTGGAGGGTTTGGTAAATTTTAAAATTTATTTTTAAAATTTTAAATTCCCCCTTAAAAAAGCCCAAGGAAAGGGGTAAGGTTTTTACTTGGGTTTCCCTTTCAAGGTTTTTAAATTTTAAATTTACATGGTAGGATTATTTACCTAAAAGGGAAAAATTAAAAAATTTGTAAAAATTTTTTTTTTCCATTTTTTTATAAACCCCGTTTAAAAATTTTTATTTAAAAATTAAAATTAAAAAATTTAAACTTTGCGGAAGGGGAAAAAGGGGTAAAAAAAAATAAATTTTTTAAAAAGGGTTAGGTTTTTAAACTGGCCTTAAAATTTATTTAAAGAAAGTTACCCTTTCAAACCAAAAATTGGGGCTCCCATTTTTTTCCACCTTGGAAAAGGGACTGTTTCTTCCCAAAGGGGGTAAAACTTAAAAGTTTTGTTTTTCTTTTTTTTGTTGAAACGGTTTGTTTTTTTGCGAGGGTTAAAACCTTTTAACCAATTTAAAAAGTTTTTTCCGTTTTTTAAAGGGACCATTTAAAAGTATAAAAAAAAAAAAAACGTTTTATTTTATTTAGGGTTTTTTTAAAATTATTTAAAACTTAAAAATTAATAGTTTTTCTCCAAAACATTCGGGGCGTTTTTTCCGGGGAAGTGGTTCAAATTCCCGGGTTTTATTGGGGTAAAAAATAACCTTTTGTTAAAAAAATATTTATTTTTTGTTTTCAAAAAAACATTTTTTTGTTAGAATAAGTTTTTTAAAAAAAATTTTTAAAATTTGGCCTAACCAAAAAAACAAACAAAAAAATTTTTAAAATCCCTAGTTTAATGTTTAAGGAAATTAAAATTTTTAAAATTATTTTTAAAAAAGGAAAAAGAAAGTACTTTTGGTTTCCAAATAAAATTTGGTTAAAATTTTTAAAACCTTACCCCTTTTTAAAAAAAATGGGAATTTTTTGGGGGGTTTTTTTTTTAAAATTTGGTAAAAAATTTTTTTTTAAAACCTTAAAAATTTTATTTTTTAAAAAATTTTGGAAAACTTTTTTTTTATTTTTTATTAAGATTTTTTTTATAGGTCTAAATTTATTTAAAGACACCATTTTTAAAAAGGGGGTTTATTTGGGTAAAACAGGGCCCAGAACCTTAAAACCCCCCAAGGGGGGGCCCCCATTAAAATTTTTTAGTTTTAAATTTTTGTAAGGGGGAAAAATTTTGGGGAAAAATTTTGGGAAGGGTTAAACCCCGGACCCCCAAAGAGTTTTAAATTAAAGGAATTTTTTAAATTGCAGTTTGTGATTTGTTAAATTAAAAACTTTGTTTTTTTAGGGTAAAAAATTTTAAATTTAAAAATTTATATTAAAACCCAAATGAAAAAACCCCCAAAAAAAATTGGATTTGGGCAATTTGAAAAAAGATTTTTGGGGATTAAAGAAGTAAAACATTTTTTTAAATGGGGATGAAATTAAATAAAAAGGGCAAGGTTAAATTTTTTTGGATAAAATTAAAATTTCCACCTAAACTTGGATTAAAACAAGGGCCCCAAAGAAAATTTCATAAAAAAAATAAACCCATTCGGTCTTTTTTTTAAAACATTATTTTCCCTTTTTTTTTTTCATTACCCGTTCTTTTTTGGAAAACCCAACCCCTTAAAATTTTTTATTTTAACCTTTGAATTTTCCCCTACAAAATTTTTTTTTTCCCTGGAAATTTTGGATTTTTTTTTTTTGGGATTTTTGATAAAATGGGTTTTTGGGTTTTTTTCCCCCCCCCACCAAAAAAGCCCCCTTTTTAAAAAACGGCCTTCCTTTAGGTTTTCATTTTTTCAAAATGAAAGTTTTGTTTGGGCCCAAAATTGTTAAAAAAAAATTTTTTTTAGTTTAAAAGTTTTTTAAACTAAAAGAAATTTCCCAGCAATGTCGTTTAACCGCATAAAACCAAAATTTTATGTTTTGGTTTTAAAAAATTAAAAAATTACCAGTTTAAATAAATTCCCCAATTTTTTGTTTTTATTTGAAAGGGGAAAAATTTTTTTTTTGAAAAGGAAAAAATTTTACATTTAACCCTAAAAAAAAGGCAACCCCTTCCCCCCCCCCCCAATCCAAAACCCTTTTAAAAACACCAAAGGTTTTTAAAGTTTAAGGGGTTTTTGTAGGGTTTTATTAAATTGAAATGGGGTTTTTAAAATTGTTTTTTTTTACGAAGCCCTCAAAAAAAAATCTATAGTAACTCGACACCTTAGTCGCACTTTTGATTATTAATGTGTGCTAATTGATTATTGATGTGTGATAATTGATTATTAAGTGAGCTAATTGATTGTGGGGGAGGGACAAGCAACATCCCTGGCAAGAAATAACTACATCCCTTCATATCAAAACACGGCCTATATTTAAAAAAGTTCCTTCCCCCCTATGATTGGTAATTGGTGATCGATGATCGATCGGGCGCACGGGGGAGTGAATAAAACACGGATATTATAAAATATATATTATATTTATTATACAATTTTACAGGAATGACGCATATATTCGTTCATACGTTTTTCTACAGTGTCTCTTAGATGTGTTAGTAAAATTGTTTTCAGTTCACAATCCAGCTTGTAATAGTCCAAACCGACGACAGCCGTGGCTGGGGACTATAGAATATGTTATCTTACAATCTCCATTTACTACTTGAAAAAGCACTAGAACGAGTTGTTATTGTCGGAATATCCTGTTGGTTACCCCAGGGCGTTCAACAGGTTAGTCGCAGAGTTTAGAAGGACATGAAATAATTTATACCGTGTTCGGTAAAAGAAAACTATAATACTTATTTTGATCAGTGGATATGGTTTGACATCCATTCAAATAAGTAATATTAACAGCTCGTATTACTAACCGATCGGGTTATACGCACTTATGTTGACGTGTGAGATGAAATGAATGACCAGCGTTGAAGCCTAATAACCATGGAGGCGTAATTTGTTATTGAGTTAGAAAATAACCTTGATATTAGTGGAAAAAACAAAAATGAGAGAGTATAATAGGCCTCAAAATCAATACAGTCGATATTTATGTAACTGATTGCAGCCGATTACCATTTAAAAAAATGAGTTTTGACGATCTTGGAATCTGGTTCAATTTCGTTAAGTTTATACAAGTTTTGAATATTTTAATGGGTAACTATTTTACAAGATAAAAAGTATTTGGTGTACAGAGGTATTTGCTCTTTACAGACTTCCAAGAAGACACAACACGACGCCTGCAGGAACTATTCAAACGCTGTCTCCATGATTGTTGGGCTTTTTACGACGAGGGGGTTTGCTTGGCTGAAAGCGGTTGTTCAACGGGTAAGCTCGCGATATGTTTTGGCAGTGTTTAAAAATTTTCCCTCACCCACAGTGTTGATAGTAGTTAATAAGTATTAATTTAATTCAGATTTTTGGGACACTGCACCACCGCCGCCGCCAGCCCAAAAGATAGACGACACGTTCGGGGATCAAACCGATGACATTTCGGTCACTTGGCCGAGCTCAAGGGGTTAAATCGTCCCCCGGAGATCCGGGATGGTGTGCAGGGGCCGCTAGGGGTTCAAACCGACGTCACGGCAGCCATCCTCATGCCGATGTTTTGACCGAACTTGAGCTACTAGATCAATCTTATGTGAGTATCGACTATACTTGTAAATAGAAAGCCTAATTGACTTCCTCGCTACAGCTACTGCAGGGCAACAATATTCCAACAAAGAGAGTAGTTATGAAAATAGTCGTTCATATTATCAGTCAGCGTATTGGTTTGTGTCTGTCTGTTCGGTTGTGCAGGTTCAATTCCCGAAACAGTTTAAAAATGTTGGTTTGATCAATTAAACACTATTAACAAATCCAAATTCCCAACAAAGATAATCTATAAAATAATTTAAATTACATTAAATTTGTCACTAAACACTCACAAAAAAAAAATCCGCTCTCTCATTAATTTGTAGGAGCATATTAAAAAAAACCAGAATGCCTGTGTTCAGCACTAGTGTCTGTATGTATGTATAGCAAGTGACAAATGAAGATCACATGACTTGGCGTATTAATACATGAGATTTAATCTAGGAAGTTCTTCTAGCTGTCAGATATGTCCATTCCTTAGAAAATCAGTGCATGTATTTACAAATATCACACATGATGAGATTATTAAAACGGTTTACGTAAAAAAAAATGGTGTGGTGTACTTATGTACGCGCGTGAGAAGTTATACTTCTTTGGCATCATTAAAAATAAAAAATAATTTAATATATTTAGTATTAATTATGTTTAAATAATAATATTTTAATTTATATCAATAAATAATACATACGGATAGTTAACCTCAATTATATTGGAGCACTTGAAAAAGTCTATAAGCACAATTTTTTTCACTAATATTTACGAATAGTAAATAATATTAATCAAAATATTCCATTTCAATCACTACTGGGCCTGGATTCACCAAAGGAGCAAATAGTTGCGCCAGCGCAAGTTTGAAATATGTTCCTAATCCCTATTCACTAAAGGAGCAGGCGCAATTTGAGAGCAAAGTTGCGCCTTTTATTTGCCACCACTCAAGAGTAGGCGCAACTATTAAATCATGATTGTCACTTCAATAAATTTAAATGGCGGCATATTATTGTATTGGCTTAAAATAAAATTAGTTTAAATAACTGTCTCCAATTAATAATGAATT